>JAODAL010031627.1:0-48158 GCA_025379985.1 Phyllomedusa bahiana
AAAAAACCCAAAAAAAAAAAAAAAAATAATGAGGCTTTACAAAGGATTATTTAAATCACAGTTACAGAAAGTTTAACGTAGCAGCGTGTGATTCATACATATGCATCAGCCCGATTTGCATGAAGGCCTCATTAAATTACTTTAAATTTGGACTCTTTCCCGGGGGACATGGTGTTTTGCAGATTTTTAGAGGTAGGACAGACCGGGGGCATCACGTCTGCTTTAGATTATCTCATGTAGACAGAACACGGGCATAATTGATATTGAAATTCAATGAATCGGTTAATTGCTGAGAGGTTGGGATTTCTCGGCACATCCTGTTATTTTTCTTTTTTTTCAAATTATTATTCATTAGAGGAACAAGCCAAATCACGGTCATAACATCTAAGGCTGGGAAAATTCTGAATCCCCCCTTCCTTGGCCAGCCCAAAAATTTTTAATTTGTTAAAATTATTCAGATTGACTTCTATTTTTGTAACTGATGGAATAAGGTGTCACTTTTTTTAAACCAGTGCCTGGGGGTCCAAATAACAGAAGGGGTAAGGGTTTTTCCCAAAAAGGGGACAGACAAGTACCATAGCGTCCCGAACGTCACTTTTGGCTCCATTGACCACTCCTGACACCCAGCCAATCAGAAGGCTGATCTTCTCACAAAATGTGACATCATTGAAGGGGTTGTCTCACTACAGGGATTGCTGCTTTTTATGTTAAAGATTTTGCAGAAACAATCCTTTGCAATTTGGTCCATTAACTTTTCCTACTATTCCTAGATCTCCCCTTTGTATGCGCGCATCAGCACTCGGCCAAAGTACAGACTTGTTTAATGTCTTGATAGGGCCGCCAGCAATGGTTGCTAGCTCAGACTGGCTTCTACTGCGCCTAGTAGAAGCCCGTAAAGTTTCCCTGAATTTAAAAAAAACCAAAAAAAACAGGACTGAGGTGGTGAATCATGTCGTGAGACAAAACCCCTTTAATTCAGTTATGATGTGTCCTAGGATAAGGGCAAAGTAATCAGGAGACAGAGACAATTTTTTTGCCGTGGGGGATTTGGGTGGATGGTACCAACATCTGGTGAGAAATTCACATGATTAGCACCTTTAGGCTATGTTCACACGGCTTAACTGCGGGGCGTAATTCCGCCCCGCAATTACGCCATGTGTCCGGGGGGGGGGCGGGGGGCGGGGAGCGATGGGGGGCGGCACTTCGCCGGCCCATAGACCGTCTTTTGCTAGGGGCATTAACGCCGCAAAAAGTGACTGTAAATTTATCCCCCCCCCGGCGTATTCGCTGGCAGGGAAGGAACAAAAAATGCATATTTCTCTATGAAAGTACATTACCGTGTTATGGGAGGGACCCCAATTGCCGCACTTCGGGTGTAATTACAGATGAATTAGTCCAGAATAAGCCGTGTGAACATACCCTTTAAAATGCAATAAAGGAGGGCAATACCGGAAATGACCCGGGAAAAAAGTATTGAAACATGAACAAAGGGGGGCAAAAACCCTTAGAAAGTCTGACCCCAGCTGAAACCTATCAGTTTAGAAAGCCCCTCCCAAATTTAGTAAAAAGTAATTCAGGGTTAACTTTTGGGCCCTTATAAAAGGTTTTGTCCATTCCCAAAGGGGTTCCCACACAAGAAACATCTAGAGGGGAAAAAATAAAGCACTGTCTCAAGAACCTCAAAATTTATTTTTCAAAACTACATTGGCATTGGTTAAGAAGAATTTTAAAAACTACAAAGGTTCCAGTGAGCTCTGGGGGGACAAAATCCAGTGCAGTGGGGATTGGGTCATCAGGGGGGGGCTACAGCAGACGGCAAGGGGAAACTTCATATAATTAAAGGGAAGGATAATGTACTGAGACTTTCTGAAATATCTCCCATGTAGCGGGGGAGAAGATGAAACGAGGGGGACTTTGCAGTGAGACAATGACCCAATCACAGGCCCAAGGAGACTCTCACTTGTATCAGAGACAGAGAATAAAGCTCTAGAAGGGCCCCGACCGATCACCTGAACCCAACAGAAATTCTAGGGAAGGAATAAAGTCAGGAAATAGAAGGACCCACAAAGTTAAATTATAAAGAGTGTTTGTGGGGAAGAATGGGCCAAAGTCCCACCTGAGCAATGCAGCATGGTTTTCCATACAGGACGTTCTCCCAAAAAAGGTTTTTGACCAGTTTTAAAAAACATTTCAGTAAGGCGTTAAATACTTTTTTCGCTGTGTCTTTCTCATTGTTAAAAAATATTGGATACTGGGTTTGATGTCTTTGCCCGTGGGGATTGGATGAGTTGTACCAACATCTGGTTTAATTGTATTCAAAAGCAGCTTTTGAAATATAGTTACTTAGAAGTTGGTGACGTGTTCAAAAATTATTTCACCCGCGAAGAAAATTGATTAATACTGGCTATATTAAATTTTCTTCCCACCTGCCTGAACTGGAAAAAACAAATTGCAAGGCTTTTAAAAATAGATTTCCTCATTGTTTAAAAAGAGAGAGAACATAAAAAATCCATTTCAAGGAGCATTTATTTCACTATTGCTAAGGACATAGCAATGAGCAACCTTTTCAGCCACTTAGGGGCCCAAATATAATGGGCCCCGGCACTCAAAAATCTTCCTGTTGCCCCTTAGATTGCATGTCAATGCCCGAGCTAAAAAGTTTCATAGTTTTTAAAAAAAGGGAAACCCGTACATAGGGTTTTGCCCCCCCTTTCTGAGGAACACAAGCTATGCCAGCCCGCTGTTTTCCGGCTGTTTTCCCTTATTCTCTAAGATGCTGCAGCTTTAGGCATTTAATGCTCAAATCTTATTCATGAGCAGGTGGGGCCCCGCCCATCAAATGCTAGCCCCCCCCCATGAAGTTATTCAATGGTTTTTTTACCTATTCAAAGTAATAGGTTTGCAGTTGAGGTGGGCGGGGTAGCCGCGATGGGCGGGATTTTAAAAAAAATACTCTTTGAATGACTTTTTTTGGCTGAAAATGCAGATTGATTATTAAATACACTAAAACTCAGCATTTACAGAATAAAGGAAAACAGCGCTGGGAAAGCAGTCTGACCTGGGTTGTGCTGCCCTCCAAAGGAGGGGAGAATCAAAGTGACAGGGTTCCTTTAACAGTTATGATTGTAGGGTTGGGGGTGTCACGATGCCCGATATTAGATAACCAGGGCCCCCCTACCGTTATTTCACAGGGCCCCCGTCCTTTTTACATTTGCTCCTATTTTTGGTTGTTGGAAAGTGTGTTTGCTCTGCTGTTAGTGTTGGCGGCCGCAGAGGTTAATATCAGTGCCCATAGCGCCCCCTCCCTTATATAACAGCATCAGCTCTTGGCCGGCTCTTACTATGATGAAAGCCGCTCCTTGGCTTTTTCCTCCTTCAGTTACAGAGTAATCTTGTTACAGGGTTGAACGTTCTGCAAAACCGTATCCAAAACTGTAATACAAAGTGTCTAATAACAGAGCGGCACGCACCATATAAAGCTCTAATCAGCAACCCAAAACTGCGGCCAACACAATGCATTGTGGGTAGGTGGACTATAAGGATGGGCCCCCTTGGTGGGACTGTTTGTAGGCCAATGGCTACAAATACCAGTCTCTGGGTTAGTTTTGGGGTCCCCTCTATGCCTCTGCATCTAGATTTTGATTACCACAGCCCCCCCCATTGATTGGGATGAGCATTCCCTCTATAGAGATCAGGGGCTTCAAGCCATCAGCCGCCCACCTTGTAAAATAAGGCAGCCCCTCAAAAGATCATGATATCCCCCTTTAGCAGTGGCTGCAGGTGCATTAGGTCCCTTGGGTGATGAATTCACAAAGCGCCCCCTTTTTGCTCCAATCCTCAATTTACCCAAAGCCCTCATCTGAATGTCTCTGGTTATTGAATCATATGAAGTAACTTGTATCTAATAAGATATTGCAACAATCTGTATACATTGTATACACGTGTAGCAAATCTGACTCCTGGTAACTATCAATTTGCATAGGACTGCTGATGCATGATCCCAATTCAGAGGTCCACCAGCAAACAGGCTGCAGTGCAGAAGAGGTGACACCTCCTGATAGGCCCGTATTAGTAAATACTTGCATTTTCCATGTAGCAAAGATTTTTGGAGCCTCTTCTCTTATAATTGTGTTGTGCTGTTCCTCTGTTGCTCCTCCTAGAAATTTAGTCCACTGGGTTGCATTCCCTGTATATGCAGTTTAAAAGAAACTCCAGGTCTACCATGCTCAGGAGCCCTCCGGGGGTTTCCCCTGTCCCCCTGTGGGCCAGTCCGAGCCTGAGTGGAGTTGGTTCTTGGGGTCTATTTTAGTAAACCATTGTCTTCCCTGTGATATAACAATCCTGGAGCCTCTTCTCTTCTATCTCTGGGTTGTGCTGTTCCTCTGTTATTCCTCCTGGAAATGTATGACTGAATCTGTCAAATGGGTGTTACCATTCCAGTTTTCAGAGGGGCGTGTCCTAAAACTGATTGGACAATGTCAAACTGTTTAGAGACACGTTCCCAATTGGTAACACCCAGCTGACATTAGTAATGAATCTCTAGGAGGAATATCAGGGGAACTGCACAAGATAGAGATCTGAGGACAGTTGTTCCAGAATTTCACATGGTACGGGAGATCTTTGACATTTCCTGACATGTCTGTTTAAGTAAGTACATACGTTTCCCATGAAATAATTCAGGAGCATCTTCTAACTCTATGTTAGACTGTTCCTCTGTTACTCCTCTGAGAAAGTTACTACTGAAGATACAGGTTACCAGTTGGGGGTAAGGAAGACCTGTGACCTCCCCTGATGTGTCGGTTTTAGTAAATCCTTGTGCTCCCTGTGGAATAACAATCCTGGAGCCTCTTCTCTTCTATCTCTGGGTTGTGCTGTTCCTCTCTTATTCCTCCTGGAAATGTATGACTGAATCTGTCAGCTGGGCGTTACAGGTTGGGGGTAAGGGAGACCTGTAACTCTCCTGACTTGTCCGTTTTAGTAAATCCTTGTGTTTCCTGTAAATTAACATCTCTAATCTCATTTAGCAGAGGTGTAACTTGAAGCTCCGGGGCCCTAGTGCAAAAAGTGAAATGGGCCCCCAGCTACCATGTGCTTCTTACAATACTGGTGTCTTCCAATGTGGCAGAAGGGCTACAGATCCCGGTAGTGACTGCGACCTCAGAACCCCCTATAGCTTTGCCCCTGTCTTTTAGGCCATGTCTACACAGCACAGGATTACAGTCGGATTTTTAAGAGGATTCCGAATTTAGACTCTTCAAAAATCTGACTGTAACCAGCGCCCATAGACCGCAATAGAAAATCCGACTGTAACCAGTGCCCCATAGACCTCAATAGAAAATCTGACTGTAACCAGTGCCCCATGGACCGCAATAGAAAATCCGACTGTAACCAGCGCCCATAGACCGCAATAGAAAATCCGACTGTAACCAGTGCCCCATAGACCTCAATAGAAAATCCGACTGTAACCAGTGCCAAATAGACCTCAACAGAAAATCCGACTGTAACCAGTGCCCCATAGACCGCAATAGAAAATCCGACTGTAACCAGTGCCAAATAGACCTCAATAGAAAATCCCACTGTAACCAGTGCCCCATGGACCTCAATAGAAAATCCTACTGTAACCAGCGCCCCATAGACCTCAATAGAGAATCCGACTGTAACCAGTGCCCCATAGACCTCAATAGAAAATCCCAGATGTAACCATGCCATTAGACCGCAATAGAAAATCTGACTGTAACCAGTGCCCCATAGACCTCAATAGAAAATCCGACTGTAAACCAGTGCCCATAGACCTCAATAGAAAATCCGACTGTAAATCAGTGCCCACAGACTGTAATAGAAAATCCAACTGTAACCAGTGCCCCATAGACCTCAATAGAAAATGCGACTGTAACCAGTGCCCTATAGACCGCAATAGAAAATCCGACTGTAACCAGTGCCCCATAGACCTCAATAGAAAATCCGACTGTAACCAGTGCAACATAGACCTTAATAGAAAATCCAACTGTAACCAGTGCCCCATAGACCTCAATAGAAAATCTGACTGTAACCAGTGCCCCATAGACCTCAATAGAAAATCCGACTGTAACCAGTGCCCATAGACCTCAATAGAAAATCCGACTGTAACCAGTGCCCCATAGACCTCAATAGAAAATCAGACTGTAACCAGTGCCCCATAGACCTCAATAGAAAATCAGAGCTAGTCTACACTGCACGGATTTTCTATTGTGGGATTTGTAAACCACCGACCCTCCACAGAACATGTTCTATCTTCCAGCGGATTCCCCTACAGTCAGGGATTCTCCCCATGGCGAGGGTTATAGGTCGGTTTTTCAGACAGTTTGCGGTTTTAGAAACTGTCCGAAAACGCTCCCCCATAGACTTCAATAGGAAATCCGTGCAGCGGTCCCCACTGAACATATTTTCCACCGGACGGTTTTTTACACCAGTGACGGTCTGAAAAACATAAAACATGTTCTGCCCAAAAAACCGGGCGGAAGAATGAACATGAAACCCGTGGGTGCGAAGGGGGAGGGCTTGAATCTGCAAACCGCAGGCAAATGCCGTCCCCCTGCGTGCCAAAAACAGACCAAATACCGGTCGGGAAATCTGACCTGTATTTGGTCTTTGCTGTGTAAACACATCCTCAATGCACTGGGCCGGCAGGAAATCCAAAAACCGACTGCGGCTTTTAGAGCAAATCCACACGCAAAATGCCGTCGGATTTTTTGATGCAATTTTAACATTAGCTGTGTAGAAATAATGTGGTTCCCCTGTTACTCCTAGAAATGTATGACCAGTCTGTCACATGGGTGTTACCAGTTGAACCTGTAAAGTCTGACACTGTTCAGTCAGTGCTGATAGAGTCCGTGTGTGCAGGGACGCAACCTGTAATGGTGACACCCATTCGAATGGAGTCAGGAATACATTTTAAGGGGGAATAAACAGAGGAACAGCACAACAGAAAGTTATAGGAAATGAAGCTCCAGAATTGTTCAGCCTCTTAGAAATCTTGAATCTGTCAAGGGGGTGTAACCATTTCAGCTTAATAAAGAGGTGTGACTGACAGCTCTGATTGGACAATGTCAGACTGTGCAGGGACACATCCCCGATAGGCAACACCCAGTTGACAGATTCAGTCATACATTTGTAGGAGGAATAACAGAGGAACAGCACAACCCAGAGATATAAGAGAAGAGGCTCCAGGGTTATTTCACAGGGAACACAAGGATTTACTAAGCCAGACCCCTCAGGAGAGGCCACAGGCTCTCTTTACCCAACCCCTTCAGCTCTGCTACATCTTCATACACGTTGCCGTCTTGTAGGCCAGTTGAATTCTTTTTATCGGAGTCCTCTTCCAAGTTCATTATTGCCGCAGATCTTTCACCCCAAACCTCAGGCTTCACTTTGAAGTTTACATAGCGTCCCCATTTTGAGGGCTGATGTATCCTGTAGTGCCTGAACCAAGCCCAAGGGATCCCGCATTGACATGAAAGCCGAGCAGAGCTGTCCATCATGAAGCTCGCGGCTCGTATAGACAGGACGCACGCTTGCAGATGAGTCAGACATCTCCCTGGTGGGGTCTGGATCCTGCCCTCCAGGTGTGCCAGACAATTTATCCTGCCACCTGCACCATCCAGCGACTTGGCAGCGATGAACGCTGTATCCAATTTGTAGCCTTGGCACAGCGCGTCATTTCATTATTAAGAGCTGGCGCGGGGTCTTTGCCCTTTAATATTTTAATAGCTGTTTATTTAAATGCCAGGATGGAAAACAAATGGAGAGCAACGTTAATTGCAAGAAATATCTGGAAAAAATCTTCAGCTCTAATAAGAAGTCTGCCCCCCCCCCCTCCACCCCTCCGCTCCCCGAGCACATGGAGAGCACTTCAATCTCAATATTAACGAATATAACTTAGGGAAGAGGATGCGGCTTGGCTGCAGACCCAACACAGCGGAGACGAGGAGGAGGCAGCAAGCGCACGGCTAGCTTTCAGCAATCACAAAATCAAAGTAACACTAACTTCTGGGCACCATGCAAAACCTTCAACACAGCCCCCACCTACAATGTAGGAGAGGTCTTCTAAATCAGTGTTCCCCAACTCCAGTCCTCAAGCCCCACCAACAGGTCATGTTTTCAGGATGCACCGACAATAACTAAATCACCTGTGCAATGCTAAGAAGAGCCGGAAAACATGACCTGTTGGTGGGGCTTGAGGACTGGAGTTGGGGAACCCTGTTCTAAATCAAACCACCAAACCAGGCCTGTACAATGACCCAAAGCATCTCTGGCGGTCCATGGCGGCCTGCAAAGGGGCATGACCAGGGGTGCAACTAGAATTCATAAGGTCTCATAGCAAAATGAGATGGGGCCCCAACACCTTCTGGAAAGAAACTGAAAAAGCAGTAGAAGTAACAGTAATTAAAGGTATAAATAAATACCGCCATACATCAGAGGAACTGTACAGTAGTGGTCAGGAAGCACCAACTTGTTATTCCCAAGAAAGAGGTTCTTGCACCTCAATGGGTCTCCACAACCCCTGAGCAATTGCTATAGTTATGCCCACTGGCGGACCCCAAACATCAACCCTACTGGCGGACCCCAAACATCAACCCTACTGGCGGACCCCAAACATAACCCACACAGGCGGACCCCAAACATCAACCCCCACTGGCGGACCCCAAACATCAACCCCACTGGCGGACCCCAAACCAACCCCCACTGGCGGACCCAAAGTCCACCCTCACTGGCGGACCCCAAACATCAACTCCACTGACGGACCCCAAATACCACCCCCACTGGTGGAACCCACATATCAACCCCCACTGGCGGACCCCAAACATCAACCCCCACTGGCGGACCCCAAATACCAACCCCACTGGCGGACCCCAAACATCACCTCAACCCTGGGTGGGAAACTGCGGGCCAAAACATCATGGCCCCCCACTGGGGCGGTGGGCCCCAAAAAACATCCCCCCCACTGGCGGCCCCCAAACATAAACCCCCACTGGAAACCCCCAAACATAACCCCCACTGGCAGACCCCAAACTAAACCCCCCTGGCAGCCCCCAAACATCAACCCCCACTGGGGGCCCCCAAAAACCAACCCCACTGGGGACCCCAAAATACCAACCCCCACGGGGACCCCAAGTACCAACCCCCCACTGGCGGACCCCAAGTACCAACCCCCCACTGGCGGACCCCAAACATCAACTCCACTGAGGGACCCCAAATACCAACCCCACTGGCAAGCCCCATGGGCATGACCTATGGCAACCCAAATGGGTGGTGTAACTTATTTTACAGGTGGTCCAAAAGCATTCATGGGCCCTCTGGGTGCATTCCCAAACGACCTGGGTCGATCCAGGTTGGTGGGAAGCAAGTCCCAGGCATCCGATGGATAGGGGGTGGTCTCAGGAATTCGGAGGCAGCGGCCATCCAAGGCAGTCAGGGAGGGAAGGGAGCGTTCCAGCCCCAACATCCTGCAATGTTGTCCAGGTCTGCGCTCACCCTTGGGCACCAGGGATTAGATGAATATGCAACCTCTCGCTTTGTATCTCCCTGAGCCAAAAATGTAAAAGCAAACATCCATCTGGTTGGGGAGGGGTTAAATCTGCTCTTTCCAAACCCCTGGAAACCTTGCACCCTTGGGGTGTAACTTATATAAACCCCACCCAAACCAGGGAGTACCGTGCAGTTGGGGGCATTACCAGGTGGTCTAGCACCCACCTCATGCAATTTTGTGCAGGTTTTCTCTAAATTAGTCTCTGAAGGAGCAGAAGATGACATCTGTGTCCCCTTACTCCATAACAATCTGTCATGTTAAACTTCTTGGAGGAGGGACATATATGGAAAGCCATTTACCCGCCCCTGAGGACTCTCCATCTAGAGAGGTTCCTTTAGATTAGGGTTTATTTTGTAAATACCCTCTAAGGTGGAAGTTACATGGGTGGAAAATGACAGGTTTAATTTGGTCTTTAATATTTTACTTTTTGGCTCCAGAATATATGGCAGAGTTGGTCTTTATGGGGCATATGTGGAAAGAGATTTTACACTCACTAATTCTTTAAAGGGAACTGGATTTCTGGAAGGGCTCCTTTACGTTAAGTATTTGGATGGGGTTGGTGCAAACAAGTTATTTCCAAAACCCTAAAAACCTTCTATCCATCTATCTATCTATCTATATAAATATATATATATATATATATATATATATATTTGTACAGATCAAAAATGTAACTAACAAATACTAATATCCCTTCTTAATGACTCTTTCAAAGAGCAGAAGACGACATCTGTCTCCCCTTGCTCCAGAGCAATCTGTCATGTGACCCTTCTTGGCTCACATGGGGGAGGTGCACATTTGGAAAGCCATTTCCCCGCCCCCAAGGAGCTGCCATCTGTTTAGTCTCCTTCAGACTGGGGCACCTGGATGCAGTTGATTTTCTAGATACCCTTTAAGGGGCAAGATACTTGGCGGAAGACAACATGCTTCCACATTTAACTTTTTGGCTGTGATAGATAGCGGAGTAGGCTCATGATCTAGAGGGGGGAGAAAGAGGCAAGTGCTTTTATACCCTCTATTTCTCAAATCAGAGTGAGCCATTTGGAATGGAGCCTTTACCTTAGGTCTGTGGACAAAAGCTAAATAAGTAGGTGCAAATGTGACTGGAAAAAGTCCTCTATAAAATCAGTGGGAGGGGCAGAAAAATTACAGTCCCGCCCCCCTGACTCTTAAAAAAAAAAAAAACAGGACTCTTGAGGAAAGTGTGGTGTGTGGCCTCTTCTGATAGGCTGAGTAAGCCGACAGTTGGTATGGCTGGTTAAAATTCCAGTCCTTGTTGAGCATTTTAGGGGCATCCTGTGGGTGCAGCTACAATTTTAGAGAAGTTTTAATCTCATGCAAGGGAAATTTTATGAAATTTTATGCAAGTTGACACTGCGATTTTTAAATTTGCAGCATGTTAATTTCTGTTGTGGATTTACTGCAGATTTTATCCTATTGAACAGAGTTAAAATCCGCACCAAAAATTGCATGATTTTTCTGTGTGGATTTACCTAAGCTTTTTCCATGTGGATTTGACAAAACGGATTGGAGAGGATTTTACAAATTTGACAGATTCCTTGCCCACAAAATTTCTGCCACGGATTTACCTTATTGTATTAAAATGGGTTATAATCTGCAGATTTTAATTCTATGCAGTTCTACCTGCAGATTTGCTGCTGCAAATTTCCACAGCCAATTCCTCCTCTGTGCATTGAGCAATGCCCTTATGGGAGTGGGGAGGGGTTTGCTGAACGCAACAAAGGGGGGAGTGCAATTTTTTGTAGGATACAGTTAAAATCCTTCAATGAGATGTAGGCTGTGCTGAAAGACAAGGTTCATGCACCAGATATAAGCCGCACTCTGCATTTGGCAATCCCCTGTGTAGAAGGAGCCAGCAGCCGAGTCCCAGGGCTGATATAAAGTTTCAGGAGTGCGGCTGGAGGCTGTGCGCAGGATGATAAGGTTTCTGGAGGGGCTGCAGGGGCTTAACTGGAATCATTTAAAAACTTGTTCATTAGAGAAGCAAATCCCCAAACCTTAATGACTCTGCAACAACCTGGATGGATCCTGGCACTTTATGAACATCCCAGCCGGGGCGGACGGGGATACAATGTGTTCCTAGACAGGAGTAAGGGGGCAGATACTAAATGAACTCCCATGGAACAATCCGGTTTGTTCCTTAAAGGAGTTGTCTCTTTTCAGAGTTTCAGAGAATGCATGAATGAAATACTCTGCCACTTCCTGGTTCAGACTGACTCATTTGCATAAGCTCCATGCTTGTACAGCTCTGTGCTCAGTTGTGCTTTCAGTTGCTAATTAGATCAGATTAACTTCTCAAACTACTAACAGGACTTCTTATCTGATCCCCAAAACAAAAGCCCTAATTACAGTTCTGTTTATTTTACATAAATCAAGCTTTTTACTGCTGAGCAGCACAGGACATTGCCATGACCTGTGTGATGAAGTCACTCACTGTTATCTCATTGAACAAACAGCAGGGGGAGAATTGTTTACAGGTCAGTTACTGAGGGAACTGAAATAGCCAGGGAGGTCATAAATTCACTTGTATCTCCTTAGGGAAAACAGAGGTACAAAGCAATATATTTGGAAAATGTCTTTATTTTGTGTTCCCTACAATTTGAAAGCTATTCTTTGTAGCGAGACAACCCCTTTCAAGACACCTGAACGTTGAGCCCCTATAGGCACAGTCCTTGAGCCGTCCTAGATGATGTTGTTGAAAAGTCTTGTCTATTAGGTCCATAATGTATACTTGTCAACTTCTTATATCAAAATTCAAGGAGATATTTGACAGACCCCAAGGAATACCCCAGACCCGCCTGATAATGACCAAAAACTGACAACCTGACTGGGGAAACTCCTGACCCTAGAGAATGCTCTGTCCCACCTGGGATTGCCCCCTGTCCCACCTGGGATTCCCGGCAAATCAGAAAACGGCTTCTTTTAACACAAATCTGCTCCAAAAACGGCAGAACAGCGATGTTGAAACGCAATCGAATTTTGGACGCCATTTTAAAGGGGTTGTATCATTACATTAAATGGTCTTCAGAATAAGGGGACAGTGAAAACAAGCAACTTTGCAATTGGATGTCATTAGCAAAGCTGTCTTGTTTTCACAGTCTCCCTTATCTTCGCTCCCCAGTGGCGGTCGGATTCCTCCTCCTTGCATTTCATTGGCTGCCGGCTCTACTAATTTACATTCTGTCTGGCCCCCGGTCGTATTCACGGGAGCGCGCATTCCTGCCTTTCTCACTCAGAATAAGGGGCCGGCAATATTTCACTCTGCACAGCCAGCAGCTCCTCAGTGACACTGCAGCTGCTTCTACAATCAGAAAACAGCAGAATTGTGCTCCGTGCCTAATGCTCCTGCCTGTAAACATAGAAAGGAGACAGATCTGTGCTGCTCTGGATGAGCTCATAGAAGACTGGATTCAACTGTAACAAACCTCCAGCTGTGAGAGGAGAAGAGATCAGTGCTCAAAGTTCACAGAAGACTGTCTAGACTGAATGCAGGCCTGTGGTATGTAAACAAACAGCTCTTACAAAATAAGACTGCATAGGGAGAGGAACAACACAACGACACAGAGAGGGGTGAAGAGCACACTGACTCGGGAGCAAGCATGAACAGTGAATGGGGGGGGATTGATGTAATCCCCCTTCAGTTAAGAAACACCCAGCTGAGAAGGGAAGAAACGCCCCTGAATTTGTAGAACTGAGAAACCGAAAATACAATGAAACACACGAAGTGATGAAGCGATACATCCCCTTTAACATTGCTGTGTAGACATAGCCTTAACCCGCCCTGGAATGCCCCCAATCTGCTTTGGAACACCTACCTTGCATCCCAGTTCCCGGGAGAATTGGCAGGTATGCCAATCAGTGAGAGGTAATCCCCAGCAAATATCAAACCGGACCCCCATTATAGTCCCGGGACAGAAGAACCTGAAGTTTGTTTCCCCCTGACACCTTTGCCACAACCCAGAGCCGTCTTAACAGAATTACTGGCCACTAGGCATAGCCCTGCAGTGGACTCTGCCCAAATACAAGACATCACACTAGGCCATGCCTCGAGTTCCCCTCCCTTCCCCAGCACACGCTACTTATGTCTGGACGGCTACAAGACTATCTGGCAGGGAGCCTTTGGCTCCCTTCTCCACTATGGTTTTTAACTGTTTGCACATCCTAAAAACACAAAAACAGTTAAAAAAGCAAAGCCAAACATAAGATCCAGGGTATGTTTCTTGTATTCCTGGCACATACACACATCATTTGGGGCCCCTATACTTGTGGGGCACCCGGGCAACTGTCTGGTGTGCCCAATGGAAAAGATGGCGCTGCCACAACCAATGGGCCATTTCTTGCCCCTTTTGATGCCATGTAATTGCTCTAGAGAGATGCATCCTAAATCGCTTCCCCCATCTAAAGGCAAATGCAATGGAAGCAACCAGCTAGGGCCCTTCTCTTCAAGGGCCCATGGGCTGACTCTGGTTTGTACACCCATGGCTTCCACAGATACTGTAGCCCAGGTTTCCTAGCACACTGAATAGCAAAGTGTTGCCTTACATTAGTATTGAATGCTAACTGACCGCAACATAGATGCTTATATACAGAGCATGAAGCATATACACTAATGCACGAATGTGCAGCTTTGCCTTTCAGGGTCCTGTGAAAGCTGGATGAGCGCAGCGATATTGTTGGTTTCTGTAAGGAAGATTTCCCGTAGAAAGCAAAAGACAGGACCCCAAGCCCTACACATGTCTCCTGTTATCTTCATGTTATAATATTTCCTTTATGTACAAGGCGAATGTTTGATGACGCTTTATGGATTTCACAGGACATTCTCACGTTTCATCTGTCAGCAGCTCTGAATCAGACAGGACAGCCGGGAAACTTGAGGCCCCTATCAAACGTAACATGTGGGGCGCGAAATCTTAAATAAACCTAATTCCCATTAATCCAGAGAGCTCGGAGCATAAAAATCAGACATCATCCAGACCAGAGTCCTAGGCCGTCCTGACAAGTGATAAGATATTCCAGATACCTACAACTCCAAGGAATGTTCTACAAATCCTCAAACAAAACAGAATGTAACTCATCATATAGTGAGACAAAGTACAGCTCCACCTGCACAGAGAATGCATCTATAATATAAATATGTACAAGAAAATAACTACTATAATACTGCCCCCTATGTACAAGAATATAACTACTATAATACTGCCCCTTTGTACAAGAATATAACTACTATAATACTGCTCCTATGTACAAGAATATAACTACTATAATACTGCTCCTATGTACAAGAATATAACTACTATAATACTGCTCCTATGTACAAGAATATAACTACTATAATACTGCTCCTATGTACAAGAATATAACTACTATAATACTGTTCCCTATGTACAAGAATATAACTACTATAATACTGCTCCTATGTACAAGAATATAACTACTATAATACTGCTCCTATGTACAAGAATATAACTACTATAATACTGCCTCCTATGTACAAGAATATAACTACTATATACTGCCCTCCTATTTTACAAGAATATAACTACTATAATACTGCTCCCTATGTACAAGAATATAACTACTAATAATACTGCTCCCTATGTACAAGAATATAACTACTAGAATACTGTCCTCTATGCACAAGAATATATCTAATATAATACTGCCCCTATTTACAAGAATATAACTACTATAATACTGCCCCCTATGTAAAATAATATAACTAATATAATACTGCTCCTATGTACAATAATATAACTACTATAATACTGCCCCTATGTACAAGAATATAACTACTATAATACTGTCCCGTATGTGCAAGAATATACTTACTATAATACTGCCCCTATGTACAAGAATATAACTACTATAATACTGCCTCCTATGTACAAGAATATAACTACTATAATACTGCCTCCTATGTACAAGAATATAACTACTATAATACTGCCTCCTATGTACAAGAATATAACTACTATTTAAAACTGCTCCTATGTACAAGAATATAACTACTATAATACTGCCTCCTATGTACAAGAATATAACTACTATAATACTGTCCTCTATGTACAAGAATATAACTACTATAATACTGTCCTCTATGTACAAGAATATAACTACTATAATACTGTCCTCTATGTACAAGAATATAACTACTATAATACTGCCCCCTATGTACAAGAATATAACTACTATAATACTGCCTACTATGTACAACACTATAACTACTATAATACTGCCCTCTATGTACAAAAGAATAGAACTACTATAATACTGCCTCCTATGTACAAGTATATTACTAGCTATGTATAAAGTCTTACAGGCAATGCTTCATGGGAAGAAGTATACAAATGAACTCTCCTGCAGATGGGAAAAATTGGTCTGCAGAGAGCTACTATTAGGTGGCAACAGGGAGACAATGTAGACACCCATCCCAGTGGCCAAGCGAGAGACGCCCATTCATAGACAGCTCTGCTTTAGAGTTATTGCTCCTCATCAGTGCAGAGCAGGGTTCTGATTTGATCAGTAGCACAGCTAAAGCTTTTGTTGCTCGGGGCTGTTGTTACATTTATACACTGGCTGTGGCAGAGCCGAATAGACTCCAGTATATTGCAGACCCAGAGGCCATTATACTTGCAACCATGGGCACTCTGGGATCTCATGGCAGCTGTGCCCATGTGTTACAGAGGGAGAACCTCTTTCTATTAACCACCGAGATGCCCTGGACACTACTCAGCGGGGCATTCAGGGGGTTCAATAATCAGGATTGTAGTTACCTACATCCATGGCAGCTGCAGCCGGAACCCAGTTTTACATTGCAACTGGTTACTGCCTATAGATGGTGTGGGCACCACATGATACTAGGACCATACATAACGCTCTGGAGACCTGCCAATTCTCCCGTAGGTCCGGATAAGTTATCAAATGTGCCACCCCAGGTGGAATAACCTCCCTCCCCCTACTCATTCCTCGCTACCTACACCACTGAGCAGAGGTATAACTTAAAGCTCTTGGGCCCGAGTGCAAAAAGTGAAATGGGGCCCCCAGTTACCATGTGCCATTTACAGCACTAGTGTCTTCTTATGTGGCAGGAGGGCTTTTGGGCCCCCTTAGGCAGCAGGGCCCGGAAGCGACTGCTACTGCTGCTCCCCCTATAGCTACACCCCTGCCACTGAGCGAGATGCCATTGCTGCAGTTCTTAGAGCAGGTCCTGCCGGTGTAGAAAGTCCTACGTGCAATGCTCCTTAAGAAAAAGTATCATTGCCTGTAAGACACCTGCTGAATCTCCTCATCTCAGCCAGATAACCAGAGCCCTGCACTGATGAGGAGCAAGAAGACTGCAACAGAGCTGTCTGCAGATGGCGTCTCTGGCTTAATGGATATCCTTAGTCCTGTTTTGGGGCTCCAGACATTTCTTGACAGGTCAGCTTCCTACAGAGGGCACAAGCGAGCCACTTTTGGGGCTAATCTGTATACCATAATAACATGTCGGAACATGTTCAGTATTAAAGGGGTTGTCTCACTGCAAGATTTGCTGCTTTTTTTTGTTAAAGATCTTGCAAAAACAAGTCACTTTGCAATATGTGTCCATTAACAGTGTCCTACCTATTCTGAGATATCCCCTCTTGTATGGGCTGCATCAGCTCCTCAAGTCACTATAGATACAGACAGGGGCGTCGCTAGGCAGTAATGTTCGGGGCACAAGCCCCGAATAAATCTGCCCATGTCCCGAGCCTCAGATCATCGGCTGCTGCTGTGTGCCTGCAGAGCCTAGGATCTGTTTAGCTCAGGGTTGTACGAACCTGCAGGGAGGCAGGGAGACTGCCCGGGGTGTCGGGCGCTTAGGAGGGGGGAGGGGGCCGGCTGCTCACTCAGTGAAGTTCCTGACTCTGTGCCCTGCAGCCACGTCCAGCACAAGAGTCAGGAAGTTCAGCCTTATACAGCCAGTGAGAGGCTCCGCCCCTGCCATGCTCGGCTCCGCCCCCTGTCTTGCTCCCGGGTCCCACACCATCTCCTGCTGCGGGTATAGTGATTTCGCAATGGAGTCAACAACAGCTCCCACAGGTGCCCGGATCATGAAGGTCTCAAGTGAGTGAGTAGCCTCACTGTAGAGCATAGTTGCCAACTTTTTAAAATGAAAAAGCAGGAGACTTTAGTGGGCGGCGCGCGTAGCAGCAAAAATTTGCATGGACACGCCCATCTTGTTGGTATGCCACGCCCCTTCAAAAAGCCACACCCACTCCACGTAACTGCATAACGGCTTTGGAAGAAAGCCAGGTAGATGCCTTATAGCCAGGTAGTAACCCCCATAAGCAGGTAGTGCCCCTTACAGGCAGGTAGATGCCCCCTTGTAGCCAAGTAGATGCCCCCTCTGTAGCCAGGTAGGTGCCCCCCCCTTTGTTAGCCAGGTAGGTGCCCCCCTTTGTTAGCCAGGTAGTGCCCCCCTTTGTTAGCCAGGTAGTGCCCCCCTTTGTTAGCCAGGTAGATGCCCCCCCTGTTGCCAGGTAGATGCCCCCTCTGTTGCCAGGTAGATGCCCCCTCTGTTGCCAGGTCGGTGCCCCCATTGTTGCCAGGTAGTGCCCCCCATATAGCTAATAAAAATAAATAATAAAATCCACTTACCTCACCCAGGCTCCTGCAGCATGGCCGCTCCGGACGATCTCCTCAGGGGCGCAGGGGGAAGTGGGGAGCACCGCGCGTCACTCCCCTTCAGCCGCGCGTCACTTCCCCTGCGCCGCTGACCTGTATGTGCGCGCACACACCGGCCCCGGGACATACAGGGGGAGGAGGGAGCGATCCCTCCTGCCTCCTCCCTGCACAGTGAGACTCCGGGCGGGTAAGGGGGCGCAGCGGCCGCTTCACCCGGGCCTGTGAGACCGGACCGGCGGCCCCTGAGTCCCGCACCAGCGCTACTCTGTCGCCGCGGCCATTAAACCACCCCCCGCCGCCTGCTGGCGGCGGGAGGAATGCCAACTCCCCCGGGAGGGCGGGAGGGGACCTCAAATAGCGGGACCCCCCCGCCAAAAACGGGAGAGTTGGCATGTATGCTGTAGAGACCAGTGCTAGATAGTATAATAGGAAAGAAACAACATGAATGTGAACTGAATGGATATATGTCTGTGCATGGAAATATATGTTGTGTAGTGTAGACGTGTGTATGTGTAGATGTGTATGTGTAGACGTGTGTATATACATGTGTGTATATACATGTGTGTATGTGTAGATGTGTGTGTATGTGTAGACGTGTGTATACATGTATGTGCGTATACATGTGTGTACATGTAACTTTGTATGTACTGTATACACACACATATCCACAATATCACCTCATTCACGTCCTAGTAATAACCCTGCCTGTTGTGTCTCTTACACATGTAAACTACAACTGGATGATGAATTATATTTGAATACAATTGTTTTATACCGTTCATTCGTCAGGTTTTTGTATGTTTTTAGCTGCCGTAGCCAGAACTGAGGGCACGTTCACCCCGGCGTAATTGCAGGTGCATTTTTGGGCGTATTTGCACTTCATTACACCCAACATGATCCCCACAATTACGGTTATCCATAGCTCTCATTAGAGAACTATGAATTACGTCTGTCTCCTCGGGCGTACAATGCGAGGTCACTTTGTGGCGCTTATGCACCACTGATGATTGTAGTGAATGAAGCCGGCACCCCTGAACAGCGCACACTTCCAAAACGCACAGCGTACGGAGGCGTATAGAGTACATGCGGCAGTACACCATGTGAACATGTCCTAAGGGTATGTTCACACCGCGTATAGTGGCCCGTACCTGTGCGCACCGTTTTACGCCTGCTGTTGGAAGTACACGCTCTCCAGCAGGTCATTTCAGCAGCGCTCCGCCACCCCCATCCCACTTTCACTATTCCCCCTGTGGCAGGTCACTTATTTTTATGGGTGGGTTCTGTGTGCAGGGAAAACAACCAGTAACCAGAGCCCTCACGCTATGATTTTACCCTATTTGTGGGGTGCACTTTGGGCACATTACAGCACAGCTATACCCCACAAATACACGGTGTATGTTCACACCACGTAATGTCGGCCCGTACTTTGGCGCGTAATTGTGCTTCAATACGCTCTACATACGGGCCGACATTATGGTAATTCATTATTACCTGTTCTGGGGAGAATAAATATAAAAGGGGATCGCTGGACAGTTTTTTTCTCTGAAAAAAACACATGCCCGAGTTCAAATGGGGCGTGAAAATCCCGTGTGAACCCCCCCCTAGAGCAAAATTAAACAAAAAAGGGCCCCCGGGCCCGGGGGAGTTTTGGCCCCCTAGCAACCCCCCTGGATACAGCCTGTTTGGTCCCCCTGAAGGCTTCCGCACTGGTTGCTATAGCAAAAACCCCCTGTTCTATATCCCCCGTAGGCTACCAGCACTGTCACTATAGCTACAGACCTGTTTGATCTCTCCTGATCGGCTGCCAGCACTGGTTGCTTAGTAAAGACCCGTTCATCTTCCTGATGGGTGTCGCACTTTGCATAGCTACGACCTGCTTCTACTGCCCAGTGGAACCAGTAAAACAAAACCCCCGAATCAAAAAGAAACCCAAAAAAACAGGGGTGAGGTGAGATGAATCAATGTAGTGAGACAACTCCTTTAATATTTTTTGTTTCAATAAAATCTTTTAAAATTACTCACAGTTTTAAATTAATTTTTTCCTTTTTTCTTCCCCTCCAGACCAACCGCTTTGCATTATATATGGCGATAGTAAGTGACAGCCGCAAAAGGAAAACTGAAGCGTGGTCCTAATCTGTTTACAGTGTGTCGCCCCACTAATCATCTCAACAGACCTGGGGGTCTCATCTGCTAACACTCCCCTGGAGATAGGTGGCCTTCCTGACCAGGGACTGGGAACCTTCTTGTTTACATGCTTAAAAAAACAAAACTGTACAGACCTAATACTAATCACAGCTGAGGGTTTGTTACAATTGCATTCAGTGCAGGCTAAATACATCAGCAGCTGCACAAATCCTTCTAGTGTCCTAATATTATGCTACATTGTATCTGCGGATAGAAAACGTATCAGTCTGGAGTCCAGAATGTAAACAGCAGAGGATTGTCTAAAATGGATACAATCCCCCCCCCCCCCCACTCCGCCCCCCTAGCAAAATTTGCCATAAAAAATAATAAAAAATAAAAATATAATTGCAGCTTAAATCCAAGGCGCCACAATAGGTCTTTATTAGCGCTATTGAAAGCACGCATTGGCCAGCACGTACTTTCAAGGCGAGGCAGCTCTCCTCCTCACGTACCTACAAACTTCTCAGCGCCCAAAAGAAATGAGAGGTCACTTCTTTTTACAGGAGACATAGGATCGTGAAATTGAACAGTAATTTTACTAGTAACATTCTTTTACCGTATTTGTGGGATGCACTTCAGCCACGTGAACACCTCCTCATAGTTAATTAACGTGGCTGATACGTTGCACAAATATCTGCAGCATAAATCTACAGATTTTCCGTGTGCAAAACGTACAACAAATCTCTCCCGTGTGCATTCAGCCTTATGTGTTCACATGCAGACATTTCCGCAACTAAAAGTCAGTTCTACACCTGTAAATGGGATGGTGTCAGCAGCAGGTGCTTGGAATTCTTTAAAGGGGTTGTCTCACTACACTGTGATTCATCTTACCTCAGTCCTGTTTTCTTGGTTTCATTTTGAATTTAACGGCCGTGTGATACTGGCTTCCAACTCGAGTATCCGCTGCAGTAGGAAGCCTGGTCTGTAGCTATAGCAACCAGTGTTGGCAGCCTATCAGGAGTGATTGAGCAGGTCTGTAGCTATAGCAACCAGTGCTGGCAGCCGATCTGAGAGTTTTGAACAGGTCTGTAGCTATCAGCAACCAGTGTTGGCAGCCTATCATGAGAGATTGAACAGGTCCTGTAGCTATAGCAACAGTGTTGGCAGGCTCTCAGGAGAGATGGAACGTTTCTTGTAGATATAGCAACATGTGCTGGCAGGCTAACAGGAGAGATGATCAGGTCTGTAAGCTATAGCAACCAGTGCTGGCAGAGCGTTTAATGGAGAGATGGATCAGGTCTGTAGTATAGTGACCTGAGGAGCTGATGCAGCCCATACGTAAGTGGGGGAGTATTTAGGGAATTAGCGGTAGACAAGGTAATGGACTCCATATTGCACAAAAGTGACTTGTTTTTACAAGATCTTTAACATAAAAAGCAGCGATCCTTGTAGTGAGACAACCCCTTTAAGATCAGTTGACTTGGGAGTGTTTCAGAAATTTCTAAACTAAATCCACAGAATTTCAACAGAGAAATCTGCATCAACTCCTATCGATCTTGTAGGAGATTTTTCTATGTACTGTAGATTTCAGTGCATTCTCCTACTCAAATCAATGAAGAAAAATCCACAGAGAAATTTTCAGCAAAATCTGCAACTAAATTCAGAACAAAATCTACACGAGTTTGTGCAGGGTTTAGGCTATGTGCACACAGCAATGGTAAAATGGCGCCAGATTCTGTTATAAGTCACCAAAAACCAGTATTTTACAATCGCCTTTTTTTTTTTTTTTTTTTGGTTGTTTTTTTAAAAAAATTTTTTTTTTTTTTATTTTTTTTGCTTTTTTTTTTTTTTTTTTTCCTTTTATTTTTTTTTTTTTTTTTTGTGTTATTTTATTTAACCCTTTTTTTTTTTGTTTTTTTTTTTTTTTTGTTTTTTTTTTTTTTATTTTTTTTTTTCTTTTTTTTTTTTTTTTTTTTTTTTTTTTTTTATCTTTTTTTTTTCCTTTTTCTTTTTTTTTTTTCCCCTTGTGTATTAATTTCGTTTTTTTTTTTGTGCAGATTTTGCGGCTGTTTTTCAGATTTCGGCCGGCCGATTACATTGAACAGTAGTATAATCCGGCGGTTTCAATTAAAATACAATGGATTATAGGACATGTTCTAAGTTGTAAAAAAAAAAAAAAGTCCAGTGGAAAAAAAATCTGTTCAGTGGGGTCTGCTGCAGATATTTTGTAAAAGATTAATTTTGTCTTTGGCTTTGCCATAACACTTTTATCTGAGGAAGGGAAGCATTGGGTTCAATGCGGAAACGGCGTCATTTCTGTGTTATTTTAATGCGAAATAAGGTTTAACACTTTTTCTCACATTCATAGTTTTGCTAGAATAAAAACTTTTATTTTGAATAACATCCTCGTTTTTTCCGAGAGGAAAGTTTTTATTCTTGGACTGGGCGCCGGGCCCCCTTTTTTTCTGTGGCATCTTCACTATTTTGTATAAGAGTTGACAATGTCGAAATACCGTACAACCAACCCTTGCCGGCCATCCCCATGTGGACTCAGCCCTAAGGCCATGTCCTCACTGCACCGATTGTTCAGACTGTTTGCGGTTTTTGAGACGTCTGAGAAAAAAACTGGCCGGCAAAACTAACAACGGGGCTATATGGAAAACACGTGCATGCAGTCCCACCTGCACGGGTTGTTCCACCAGGCGGTTTTTCAGTCAATCAAGGTCCCGCCCCCGAAAATATATTAAAAACCATTGATAATATTAACATGTTCATGGTTCTGCCCGGTTTGCTGGACCAGAATATGAACAAGTCAATGTGAAGGGGGAGGGCTTTTCTCCGCTAACCGCGGGGAAAACCCGTCCTCCCACGGCCCGAAAACAGTGCAAATACCAGTCGGATAAACTGACCGGTATTTGACCTGTGCCGTGTAAACGGCTCCTAAGAGTTAGGCTATGTCCCCACAGCACAAGTTCTTGGTCAGGTTTTCGGTGGATTCAGTATTTATAATCCGCCAAAAATCCAACTGTAAACAGTGTCCCATAGACAGAAATAAAAAAAAAAATTGTGCTGTAATCTACTTTGAAGGTTGGTTCTGAAATCCACCAGATTCCGGTGGATTTTCACACCTGTCAGGTCTTCCGCCAAAGTACCATTGGGTTCCTATAGATTCAATGTAGGGGCTGACGGCAAATCCGAAAACCGGCCGTGATGTTTAGCGGGTCCAGCGATATTAAGATGTGGTTGGATTTTGGATGGCACTTTACCCAACTTAACCCAAGATTGGTAAATCTGCCCTAAAGTATTCCAGATCTTGGAGTTGGTTGGGTGTATTTACCAACCCGCACACAACACAGAGATCCCACAGGTGTCAATAAGAGCAGAATGCAATGTGCAATCTTATGAGCCATCAATGGGAGGCTGCCGGAGCCCTGCACATGGTGCACATCAGTGGCCCCAGCTCCACAGCCTTGTATGATGATTAGTGCGGTGGACCCTGGACACATAAAACTGTCACCATGGGTGGCAACCCTGCCATTAACCTTCTAAAAGACATCATGTGTGCACATGATTACGAGCCAACGTGTCCAGCTCCTGACAGAGGGCGGCAATTGGAGATTATTTATACCCGGTATAATGCACTGCAGGCAGCAATCTGATGGAGGAGGCTGCACACAAAAAGGGACTTGATTACATAGGGAAGGAGGGCTGGAATCCAGTTTGATGATGGTGCCTTAAATGCACCAAAGCTTGAAGGACTCATCCCATCAGAGTCAGGCATGGACATCTCCTTTAAATTTAAAGTGGACCTGTGACCGCTCTCAGGTCATGTCTGTTTTAGTAAATCCTTGTAAAATAACCATTTTGAAGCCTCTTCTCTTATTTGTGCTGTTCCTCTTTTGTTCCTCATAGAATCTGAATCTGTCAGCTGGGTGTTACCTATGGGGAGATAGGGGGACGGCACAGTCTGACATTGTCCAATCAGTGTTTACAGTCCCTTTGAAAACTGGAATGGTAACACCCACATGACAGATTCAGTCATACATTTCTAGGAGGAATAACAGAGGAACAGCACAACCCAGAGATAGAAGAGAAGAGGCTCCAGGATTGTTATTTCACAGGGAACACAAGGATTTACTAACAGACCTGTGAGGGGAGGTCACAGGTCCACTTTAAGGTGAGCCCAATGAATAGCTATTGCAATATTTGCATCCCATATTGGTGGCAGTGTTTTCAGGACTTTATAGTGATTTCTCTAGACTCGGGGTCTGACTTAGCTGTAATACCAGAGACAGCCACAGCAGTAAGTGGGGCGCTAGGTCTGCATAAACAATGAAAGAACCATGCATCCTGCATTGAAATGGTCCAAGGGGGTCAGTCTCACCCAATGATTTGTCCAAAACATTGGCAATTAAATAAGTCTCAGGACCAGCTGCGGAGACTGTTGGCGCTCCAGGCCCGCGGCAGCGGCCTGGAGCCAGCCGAGGTCCGGGGCACAGGCAGTTTTATAAAACTGCCTAGCGACGCCCCTGCTCAGGACCTCACCCCCAGTTTGGGAACTTCCCAAATGTGTATTTGTTTGCAGCCTGGACTATTGGCAGCTATGCTGTTATAGCTGGTGTCAATCATTTCCCTTCTGATGGGGTATAAAGCATTTAAAGGCAACCATAGTGATCCCCTCCACTGGGCAATGGGTGGCTAATTGGGTGTCCCCCGCCCCTCTACCACCATAAGCCCTAACAGTCCCCAACAAAGACACATGTATATATCATATATAGACTGTCCACAAGTGCAGACTGTAAATTCTGAAATAGGTGCTTGGTCTGCAATCATTTTGGCACCGCCCTTCCTCCTCCCCTATTGCGTCTCCTAACATCTGTCGTCTATGGGATTACGACACCCCCATTTACATGCATACATTTCAGCCCTGCTAAACTAGGGTTCAGAAGCTGCAAAGTCATGCATGCATGGGGCCACAGATCAGAAACATGATCCTCAGCTCCTCCTGTCTAAAACATGGGGCCCGAGATCAGATAGCAGTCCCTCATCTCCTAGCTGCTCTATAACCATTGGCCCGCAGATGAGATAGCGTGTCCTCAGCATCCTCCTTCTCTATAACATGTGGCCACAGATCAGATAGCGTTCCCAACTCCTCCTGCTCTATAAATAACAAGGGGCCTGCAGATCAATAGCATGTCCTCACCCTCCTGCACTATAACATGTGCCACACAGATCAGATACATGACCCTCAGCTCCCTTCTGCTCTATAACATGGGGCCTGCAGATCAATAGCATGTCCACAGCTTCTCCTTGCTCTATAACATGGGTCCCACAGATCAGATAGCATGTCCCTCAGCTCCTCCTGCCTCTATAACATGGTGCCACAGAATCAGATAGCATTCCTCACTCCTCCTGCTCTATAACATTGGGGCCACAGATCAGATAGCAATCCTCATCTCCTCCTGCTCCAATAACATTCGGGGCCAACCACAGATCATATAGCATGTCCCTCAGCTCTCCTGTTCTAATAACATGGGGCCCGCATATCAGATAGCAGTCCTCAGCTCCTCTGCTCTATAACATGGAGCCACCATATCAGATAGCATGTCCACAAGCACCTCCAGCTCTATAAACTATGGGCCACAGATCAGATACATGACCCCAGCTCTCCTGCACTATAACATAGTGCCACAGACAGATAGCATGTCCTCAGCTCCTCCTCCCTATAAACATGGGGAGTGCAGGCCAGAAAGCATGACCTCAGCTCCTCCTGCTCTATAACATGGGGCCCCCGCAGAACATATATCAGTCCTCAGCTTCCTCCCTTGCTCTATAACATGGGGGCCCCACAGATTCAGAAGCAAAGTCCTCAGCTCTTTCCTGCTCTATAGCGTGGGGCCACGATCAGATAGCAAGTCCTCAGCTCCTCCTGCTCTATAACATGGGGCCACAGATCAGATAGCATGTCCTCAGCTCTCTGCTCAATACATGGAGCCCACAGATCAGATCAGCAGTCCTCAGCTCCTCCCTCTCTATAACATGGGCCCGCAGATCAGATTAGCATGTTCCTCAGATCCCTCCTGCTCAATAACATGGGGCCCCACATATCATATAGCCCTTCCTCAGCACTTCCTCTCTATAGCGTGGGGCCACAGATTCAGATAGCACGTCCTCAGCTCTCCTGCACTATAACGTGGGCCACAGATCAGATAGCAATTTCTCGCTTCCTCCTGCTCTATAGACTGGGCCACAGAACATAAGCACAGTCCTCAGAGCACCCTCCAGCACTTAACATGGGGCCACAGATCAGATAGCATGTCCTCAGCTCCTCCCTCCACAATAGACATGGGGCCTTGCAGATCAGATGCAGGTCCTCAGCTCCTCCTCTCTATGAACATGGGGCCTGCAGATCACAGATAGTGATGTCCTCATCTTCCTCCTGCTCTAATAACATGGAGACCACAGATCAGATAGCATGTCCTCGCTCCTCCAGCTCTATAACATGGGGCCGGCAGATCAGATAGCAGGTCCTCATCTCCTCCTGCTCTATTCACATGGGCCCACAGAACAATAGCAATGTCCCTCAGCACCTCCTGCTCTATAACATGGTGCCACAGATCAAGATAATGCACGACCTCAGCTCCCTCCTGCTCATAACATGGGGCCTGCAGATCAGATAGCCGTCCTCATCTCCTCCTGCTCTATAACCATGGGGCCACAGATCAGATAGCATGTCCTCAGCTAGCACCACCCCTGCCTCTATAACATGGGGCCCTGCAGATCAGAATAGCATGTCCTCACTCCACTGCTCTATAACATGGGGCCTGCAGATCAAATATCCGCAAGTCCTCAAGCAACTCCTGCTCTATAAATGGGGCCACATATCAGATATCATGTCCTCCAGACTCCTCCTGCCTCTATAACATTGGGCCACAGATCATATAGCAGTCCTCAAGCTCCTCCTGCTCTATAACAAGGTGGGGGGGGGGGGGGGGGGGGGGGGGGGGGGGGGGGGGGGGGGGGGGGACACAGATCAGATAGCGTGTCCTCAGCTCCTCCTGGCTCTATAACATGGGCCACAGACAATAGCATGTCCCGTCAGCTCCTCCTGCCTATAACATGGGTGCAGAGTCAATATCATGTCCTCAGCTCCTCCTGCTCTATAACATGGGGCCACAGATCAGATAGCATGTCCATAGTCATCACACGAGCTTCCTCTTTAGTACATATGTCCATCTATTTGCTCTAATATGTGGTAGATGACCCATCGTACTCATTATTGACCATCCAATGTCCACCTCTCCCATAATCCACCATCATCATCTTATCTTGCAACAATGTAACAACTAATGAGCGTGTTTACTTCCTGTGCACCTGTCACCCGGTATTTTTGTTGATCTCCTGATCCCACAGGTGATCGCTACGCTGCCTTTTGACCCGTATAATTAAACCCCAGGGGTTTTGAAGCTATCATTGGGCCCCAGCCTCTCATTACTGAGCAGGTCCCAAGGGCTTATGCTCGTCTTCCGTAGGTCGGGGAGGGGGGGGATAGGGAAGGAAAATGCGACAGCCCCGACAAAACGGTTATTTTTTGCAAAATCCTATAATTACGACCACATAAGTCACTCAGGCTACAAATTATGTTCTTTTTGTGACGGTAATTTGCATTTGTCAGCAACAATCTGCCAAGTCATATGTGAAGTTTCCTAAAGAGGGGTTCCAATTCCATCGATAGGACATCAAAGTGTGACAGGCGTGAGTCCCACTTCTGGGATGTGGATTTATCTCAGAAATGGGCCCTTCAAAGTGTCAGCTCAAAACGAAGAGTAGGTCAAACTAGGTAAAACTCTCCATTCTGTTCTATGGGAGTTTGAGATTGCCAACATTCCCCTTCATGTCTGGGAAAACTATAGAACGAAAAAAGAACACAGCGACCCCCCCCGTCTGGGAAAATAGTATAGATAGAAAGGGAACACAGCGCTCCCTGTACTGGGGAAATCCCATAGAACAGAATGGGGAGCAGCGTTCCCCCGTACGGGAATCCCCAGAAAAAATGGAGGCACAGCGTTCCCCGTACTGGGAAACCCCCCAAAACAGAATAGAGAGAATCAGCCTCCCCTGTACTGGCAACTCCCATACAGGGGGAAGGAGAACACGCTCTCTCCGTAAGGGAACAACATAGAACGAATAGAGAACACAGGTCCCCTGACGGGAAAACCCCCTAGAAAAAGAATGAAGAGAACACAGCGCTCCCGTATGGGGGAAATCCCCTAGAACAGAATGAAAGGGGAAACACACGCCCTCTGTACTGGGAAATCTATAGAACAGAATGAAGAGAAACAGCGCTCCTCTGTACTGGGAACTCCATAGAAAAAGAATGAAGAGAAACAAGCGTCTCTGTATGGGAACCCCCATGAACGAATGAAGGAAAAACGCGCTCCTCTGTAATGGGGGAAATCCCCCAGAACAGAATGGAGAGAAACGCGCTCCCCGTATGGGAAAACCCAAAGAAAAAGAATGAAGAAACACAGCGCTCCCCCTGAATGGGAACCCCCCATAGGACAGAAGGGGGAAACACAGCACTCCCCCGTATGGGAACTCCTAGGGGCAGAAAGGAGAGAAAACAGCGCTCCCCGTTTTTCTGGGAATCCCCAAAAACAGAATGGAAAACACGCTCCCGGGAGGGGAATCCCATAGGACGAATGGGGAGTCCCCACAAGTTTGACCAACTTACTTTCTGACTAGACTTTGGAGGGGGCCAAAATTTTTGAGATTTGGGGGGCAGGTTCTAGAAGTGACGGCTGCACCATGGTCTTTTTTTGCACTCCCCGCAGTCTTAGGTTTCAGGGGAACAACCCCATTAAAAAGGGGTTCCCATTAAGATGGAGTGATACTGGGATACCTTCCAAATTAAAAATATCTAATTTTCTACAATATTTATATCTAAACTTCTTTAACTTAAAGGGGTGTTCCAAAAGTGACGACTGCATGTTAGTGCATCAGGTATAATTAAGGAAAAAAAAAAAAAAAAACACACAGAATTTTTCCAGACTGGACTGAACTTTTCTAGTATTGAAATTAATCTAACATACATTCACCTACAGGGGGAGCAAATGACAGCTCCTCCCAATGTAAACAGGATATAAATAATATGTAAAAGATTTAAAAAAAAGAAAATATTCCGCTATATTTTTGAATGAATTTACCATGGAGTTTAGTAGAATCTGCTGTATCATTGATGTATATATCAGCTGTAAGCGGAGTTGCCCTTTAACACTCACCGCCCGTGCCAATTGTCATTGCTACCCATAAGAAGCAGCTTAGTGTTGGATTACTGTGACATTTCCCCTTCACTGTGGGTCTTCAGCGGTTACTGGGATACAGGCCAGGGCCATGGTATTTGCTGGGAAGGAGGCACAAGGTTAGACACGGGGTTCATTAACATTCCGAGGGCAGAGTAGTGATAGATGCCCGGGCGGTGGGGCTGGTGGGGGCAGCCGTCTGTCAGATGTACCAAAGTAATGTTTTAACCTGCATTTCCCCGTACTGTATTCAGTGTAATGGAGCGAGAAGGAATAAAAATTCTCTTTTATTACATGTAGTTTCACGCTGCATTAGACACCCCGCTGCCCGGGCATCTCGGCCTCACTGTAAAATACCCACAGAGATTAGACCAATCTGTGTCTGTTACTTTGTATTGGAAAATAAATGAGACAGGTCTAGAATAGTCGGCCAGAGGAGCCTGGGAACAGGAGCGAAGCCCAACACTCAATGACACTGGCTGGGAAACAAATCCTGCACCACAGGGATATAGCAGTAACTTCACACGTCTGGATACAGAGATAGCGGCAGGGAAGGAGAGATTTCTGGGAAGAGGCAATGGCTCCTCTGGCAGAGAAAACCCTTACAGTCAATTACATGAGATACATCGACACGAAATGATTAGTAACAGGTATTGAAGTTTGTTGGATAAGATTTTGCAAATCTTGATACAATCCCCATAACTAATGGTTATGTGCAGGCTCGGAGCTGCCCACAGGGGAGCAGAGGATATCCCTGGTGGTTGCCAGGCATGATGGGTCTTTGGTCATGGTGGACCTGGGGCTGCTTTTCTGGGAGAAGTACAAAAGAAAGAGGCAAAAAGCAAGAGGTATATGTGGTCATGTACAGTAGCTGCAGGTTGGGCCCCAAGAATAAATTTCGCTGGCGTCCTGCCCCCAAAATGAACAAACTTCTCTAGTAGACCCCAAAAATTGACTACACTAGTAGGCCTCAAGAAACTCTGCTTCACTAGAGGACCACAAGAATTGACTCCCCCAGTAGGCCCCAAGAATCATCCCCACTGACAGATGCCAAGAACCAAACATAATGGCGAGCCAAATAAAATAACCCTACTGGCAAGCCCCAAGAACCATCCCCACTGGCGGACCCCAAAAACCATCGACACTGGCGGACCCCAAGGACCATCGACACTGGCGGACCCCAAGAATCAGCCCCACTGGCAGACGCCAAGAACCAACCATAATGACGAGCCCCAAGAACCATCCCCCTTGGCGGACTCCAAGAAACCCTCAAACCCATTGGCGGACCCCAAGAAACCATCAACCCATTTGGGGGACCCCAAGAACCATCCCCACTGGCGGACCCCAAGAACCATCAAACCCACTGGCGGACCCCAAGAACCATCAAACCCACTGGCGGACCCCAAGAACCATCCCCACTGGCGGACCCCAAGAAACATCCCCACTGTCAGAACAAGAATTATACCCTCTGGCAGACCATAAGAGCCAACCATAATAGCAAGCCCCAAACATCAAGCCCACTGGCAAGCCCCAAGAACCATCCCCACAGGCGGACCCCAAGAACCATCCCGACAGGCGGACCCCAAGAACCATCCCCACTGGCGGAATCAACCCCACTGGTGGACCCCAAGAGCCAACCATAATGACGAGCCTCAAGAATCAACCCCACTGGCGGAACCAAACTGGCGGTCCCCAAGAGTCAACCCCACTGACAGAACCCAAGAATCAACCATGATAGCAAGCCCCAAACATCAAGATTCAAGCCCCAAGATTCAACCGCATTGGCGACTCCAAGAATCAACCCCACTGACAGACCAAGAATTATAACCACTGGCAGACACCATGAACCAACCATAATGGCGAGTTCCAAACATCAACCCCACTGGTGAGCCCCAAGTACCAACTCCACTGGTGAGCCCCAAAGTACCACACCCCGCTGGTGAGCCCCAAGTACCACACCCCAACTGGTGAGCCCCAAGTACCACACCCCACTGGTGAGACCCAAGTATCAACCTCAACTGGGACCCCACAAGGTGTTCCGTCCACTCCCCAACTGGGAGCCACCAAAATACGGAAACCCTCCAACTTGTAAGGGGCCACCAATATCCAACCCCACGGGAGCCCCAAGACCCCACCCCACTGGGAGCCCAAGTACAACCAACTGCGGCACCCCCCCATGGGTTTTTTCCCCGTCCTGCTTCCTACCACTAACCACCATTTTATTACAAATACGGCACTTTAGCAATACAGTATCTTGTAAGGAGGCCATTCATATACACAAGCTCCTACTTTACATCTGCACTCAAGTCACTGAGGAATGCATTTTCTTCCGTCCTCACTTTCCTGATCACACCCTTAATGATACCATGCATTGACTGATTGACACTCGATGACCCCCTAAGTCAACCTTCTGCATCATCAAGAGACTCCATCGTGCCAAACTATTGTATTTTATGAGGACCTTCAAATTTCAAGGGTTGGGTGGAGACGGAAAGGAATCATGGAAGTTTACACAATGGCAGACATTAAAGACGAGGCATGAAGTTACAACAATGACATTGTTATACAGATAAATATTTACTTAAGACAAGTGCACAGTGAAAATAAGAAAACTAGGTTTATTAAAAGGGTTTGTCTCACTACAAGGATTGCTGCTTTTTATGTTAAAGATCTTGCAAAAACAAATTACTTTGCAATAAATGTCCATTAACAGTATCTGACCTTTTCCTAGATATACCCTCTTGTATGGGCTGCATCAGCTACTCAGGCCGCTATAGCTACAGACCTGTTCGATCTCTCCTGATAGGCTGCCAGCACTGGTTGCTATAGCTACAGACCTGTTTGATCCCTCATGATAGGCCGCCAGCACTGGTTGCTATAGCTACAGACCTGTTTGATCTATCCTGATAGGCTGCCAGCACTGGTTGCTATAGCTACAGACCTGTTTGATCTATCCTGATAGGCTGCATGTGCTATGCTCAGCCTGTTTGCCCTATGGGCTACAGGGACTTAGTTTGATCTATCCTGATAGGCTGCCAGCACTGGTTGCAAATAGCTACAGACCTGTTTGATCTATCCTGATAGGCTGCCAGCACTGGTTGCTATAGCTACAGACCTGGCTTCTACTGCAGCCTTGTAGAAGCCAGTAGACATGCCCCTGAATTCAAAGTGAAACCAAGAAAACAGGACTAAGGTAAGATGAATCAATGTAGTGAGACAACCTTTTTAAGCGTAACTTGGTAAGATGGGTCGGAAATGCTGCGGATACTTTGCAGGATTTCGAAAACTATTTCCGTGCTGGTGGCAAATCTGTACCAAATTTTGTGGATTTTGTTGTGATTGTGCTGCAGATTTTTATCGCAGAATATTCTAGTTTAATGTCAATGTATTTAAAGTCCATTGCCGTGGATTTTGCTACCAATGCACAGCCAAAACTTCAACAACTACAAATCTGATGCAGATTCTCAGTTTTCCCAAGTTATTAAAGTCAATGGGGAAAATCTGCAGCATAAGGTGACCTGCACGGATTTAAAATCTGCACAAGTACATTTTTACTTGGATTTCAGATTTTCCATTAAATTTCATTTACTTTGTTGCTAGGAACATTCACAACACATACACCTCCTGAGAACACTCCCTAATTGTGAGCCAGATCTTCAAGCTCCAGACTGTTCCCGGCCCTAATCAGCCGGGGTCCGAGAGGTCAGACTCCAACCAATAATAATATTAGGCCTCGTTCACACGACGGGTTTGGCCGCGGCTTTCGAACGCGGTTCCTACAGCCAAGCCTCGTCCTAACCTCGCCGCAAACTCGCATCTCCCGTCGCGGGTTTGCGGCGCGGGTGCTGGGCGTGGTTGCAGTGCAAGTGGGGCGTGGTTTGGGCGTGGCTTGCGGTGAGGGTTTGCCCCCATGCAAATTAGTAGGCAGGGGGAAAACCGCGCACCAACCGTGGCGACGCCTGCGGTGACACCCACGGCAACACCGCGTGGCCGCCGCGCTGAGGACTCCCGGTCAAAAATTGACACGAGAGTTCTCAAATACCCACGGCATGTGATTATTAACGCGGTTTCCCATAGGAAACCATGTTGATAAACTGGGCGCGATTTGGACGTGGTTTTGGCCGCGGAAACCGCTTCGGAACCCGCAGCCCATAACCGCGCCAAATCCTTTGTGTGAACAGGGCCTTCTAATGTGTCCTGAGGTTTGGTTCACATCAGCAGCGGAGGTTCCATTTGGGATCTCCATCACAGAGGCGGCATTGGGTCTGTTAAATGGTGGACACCAATGGAGACTACAGACCCCACTGACTAAAATGGCGTCCATCTGGTTAATGTTGTAGCAATCATTGAACAGGAAAAACAGAGCTGCAGGCTGCACTATTTTTTCCATAATTTTTTTATGAAATCTGTGGCAGGGGATTCTGAACGTAATCTCCGACGCAGATGTAAACCAGGCTTAGCTGGAAATATTCCTTTACAGAAGACCTGTCACCTCTCCTGACATGTGGTTTAGAAAATCCTTGTGTTCCCTGTAGAATACCAATCCTGGAGCCTCTTCTCTTATATCTCTGGGTTGTGCTGTTCCTCTGTTATTCCTCCTAGAAATGTATGACTGAATCTGTCAGATGGGTGTTAGCATTTTGGGGGGCTGTCCTGCACAGTCTGACATTGTCCAATCAGAGCTACCAAGTTAGTGTGTACAGAGACACGCCCCTTTGGAAACTGGAATGGTCACACCCAGCTGTCAGATTCAGGAATACATTCCCGGGAGGAGTAACAGAGGAACAGCACAACCCAGAGATCTAAGATAAGAGGCTCCAGGATTGGTATTCTACAGGGGACACAAGAATTTACTAAAACAGGCATATCGGGAGATGACAGCAGCTCTCATTAGATAGATTGTGCAGGCTTTGATGCAGTGGTCTCCAATACCGACTGTCCTTCTGTTGCACAACTACAACTCCCATCATTCCCTGACCTAAGTTTAATTCCTTCAGAGCAAACAGAGATCTTGAAAATGGAAAGAAATTAAAACACATTGGGCCTCATTTATGAAAATTGTCTAGCAGCAAGACGGTCATTGTTGCCCATAGCAACCAGAGACCATACCAACCAATCAGAGCTCAGATTTAGTTTCTTATATTGCTCTGGAAAAGTGAAACCTGGTCTCTGATTGCTCACTATGGGCTTCAGTTGCTATGGGCTCTGATTGGTCGCTATGGGCAACAAGGATTGTCTTACTGCCAGTTTTCATAAATAAGACCCGAACACTAAGGACATAGCAACCAGATATCATAGCAACCAATCAGACATCAGCTTTCTGTTTTCCAGAGCAGTGTAAGAAATTAAAGCTGAGCTCTGATTGGTTGCTACGAGCGCTTACTGGTTGCTATGGACTCTGATTGGTCGCTATGAGGTCTGATTGGTCACTATAGGCAACAAGGATAGTCTTACTGCTAGACAGTTTTCATAAATGAGACCTGAACATTAATGATATAGCAACCAATCAGACATCAGCTTTCCGTTTTCCAGAGCAGTGTAATAAATTAAAGCTGAGCTCAGATTGGTTGCTATGGGCACTGAGTGGTTGCTATGGGCTAAAGCTGAGCTCTGATTGGTTGCTATGGGCTCTGAGTGGTTGCCATGGGCACTGAGTGGTCGCTATGGGCAACACAGACCGTCTTACTGTTCGACAGTTTTGCTAAATGAGGCTCATAGTATGAAAGGATCTAAGCACATGAGGAATTCCAGCCTCTCCACTTTTAAATATTTCGCATTTTTCTCTATGGTTTATTGAAGGAATCTGACATCTTTCTCTTTTCTCAGTATTCCAATCAATTAAAAAATGAGAAAAATTGATTTGTGTCGGGAGTCACGCTGCAGATTCCCAAGACAGCAGAGCAATGCAAATAAACGACTTTCACGTGAGAATGCATCCATTACAATGGTGCTGTAGGAAAGCTGTGTGTGCGGGGGAGCGGCGGTCATACTGACCGTCTCCCAGCTTTCCCGGACAGGGATACAGAACTGAAGCTGTCAGTAGTAACACATTGCCGGCCGTGCTCTTCTCACTGATATAAACAGTGCTGTAAGGGAGTAGATTGCACCGCTACAGTTAGGGGGTGTTCACATGGCTGAATGTCAGCGGCGAATCCACGTATAAAATCCACGTAGATGCAGTTTGATTTTTAGATGCGGATTTTCAATGGTTGACGTTTCATTGAGTCCTCACTGAAATCGGAGTCCAAATCAGCCCTGTGATCAGAGCCATAGAGTATCTGTGGGCTGTTATGTGGCCGTGCAGTGTATCAGCACCACATTTTTGGGGATCATTCTCAGTTTTGCTATGTGGTCCAGTCTTTTCGATGTTCACCCCTTTTTTGTTATCGAATGGTCACATGATCCTTTAGTCACCCCAATGCACTATTGGAGTTCCCCTACTCAATACGATCCACAGCTATCTATTACATACTGCAGTGAAGACAATTATCTGCTGACATTGGGGTCAGTCAGGGGGTAATACAGTAATGGTAACCAGGGCCGCCGTAAAGGCAGTACAGGGGGTACCCCTGTACGGGGCCCTGTGAAATAAGGGGGCCCGCTGCAAGCAGGCTCCCCCTTGGTAACAACCTGCAGTCCTATATCAAATAACATTGGAGATATCACCTACAGTTGTGGCAGAGGCAATTTTGTCATCTATCTGGGCCTGCATCTCTTAACATCGTGTAAACTGTAGTTATAGTATATAGTAGTAGTAACTGGAGTATTTGGAGATGGTACCCAAATCTGCAGTCCTGTGAAAATTAGATGTCGCCTTTAGTTCTAGCAGAGCTTACTTTGCATTTTACCCTAATGACATATAGCCCCAATAGACAACAAACAGTAGTTGTAGTATATCAAAGTAGTAATCAGAGTCTATGGGAATCAGTGACCTAATGAAGTAACCATAACTTGCAGTCCTATGTAAAATAACACAATTAGATGTCGCCTACAGTTGTAGCAAAGCTGACTTTGTATTACATGCTCAGGAGATATAGCCCCAAATAGATGATAAACAGTAGTTTTACTATATGGGGACCTTAAGGTATAAACCCTATTCTTCAGTCCTATGTAAATGACAATGAAATATCACCAACACTTGTAGCGGAGCCAATTTTGGTATCAGACCTCCTTCCAAGTATAGGCTACAAGCAGCGGTTGTTGTATATAGTAGTAGGAAGCTACTACTAGATATACTATAGACTAATAAATACCCTACTGTCTTATCATTAACCTGCAGTCCCATGTAAAATAACATAATGAGATGCTGCCTACAGTTGTAGCAAAGCTGACTTTGTATTACATACTCAGTGGCCCAAATGAATGACAAACACTGGTTGTATTATATAGTAGTAGTAATCCAGAGACGCAACTTCAAACTCTTGGGCCCTACTGCAAAACGTGAAATGGGGCCCCCCAGTTACTATGCGGCATTTACAATACTGGTGTCTTCTTTTGGGCCCTCTCAGGCTGCAGGGCCCGGTAGCGACTGCTATCGCTGCACCCCCTATAGCTGCGCACCTGTAGTAATCAGAGTTTATAGAATCGGTACCCAAATGTAGTAACTGTAGTCCTATGTAAAATAAGACAATTAGATGTCCTTCTTCTAGCAGAGCTGACTTTATATTTTATGCTCAGATGATATAGTCCCATAGAGACGAAAAACAGAAGTTGTAGTAATCAGAGTATATAGGAGTATATAGGTACCCTAATGTAGTTATCCAAAACCCGTCCTAGTAAAAAAAAGATTTGATCTTTTCACAAGAGCCATTTTTTTCTAAACATATCACACGAGCATTTCTTATTCCAATTCCCCTGTTTGCAGATCCAATGACCCATCTAAAAGATCAATCTTTGGACGCTGGGAGTTCGGTCAAAAAACACGGGTGCCCAAGGAACTGTCGTGATACAGGTGCAAAAATACACCTGCAATACAAATGTGAAAGTGGCCATAGAGATGGCAGAGCTGACTTATTACTTATTTATATGTGTTACCATACGGAGTTAAAATATAGAGTAGAAAAAACTGGGGGTAAGAAAAAATAGCAAACAAAGATTTCCTAGGTTGTAGCAAGCGAATTTGAAAAATTTATCTATTTGGGGCTTTCCAGGATTTGATTTTTTTAACGCAATGTACATCGTTAAAAACTTGGGTGTTTTTTTTGGTTTTGAAAAAGGCTCAGCGGGGTTTTTTAAAAAACTGTGGGGAAAGCAAGCCTCTTCAAATTGGTTCCCTTTAGCCAGGACTGCTTTTTTGCAAGGGGATGCCCCATTGCTTCTTTTACGAAAAACCAAACTTTTGCGGTTTGGGGAATGCAACTTCCAAAAAAATTAAAAAAATTACACAGGGAACCCTAGTTGCAAAATTTTTATGGGCTTACATAGATAAGAAATTTTACAAAATAATTTTTTAGGGTTTTAAAAAAAAAAATCATATTTCACAACATTTTAAGTATTTTCTTAATAGGATGAAGTTAGGGTTTTTGATACTATATCTTAATTCGACATGCAAACAAACAAAGTCAACGTTGCTAACTGTATGGGTGTTACCTCTATGTGTTATCTTTACCTAGGACTGCAGGTTAGAATTACTACTGTTACAAAAGCTTAAAGGGGCTGTCTCACTACATTAATTCATCTCACCTCAGTCCTGTTTTCTTGGTTTCATTTTGAATTCAGGGGCGTGTTTACTGGCTCCCACTAGGCTGCAGCAGAAGCCAGGTCTGTAGTTATAGCGACCAGTGCTGGCAGCCTATCAGGAGAGAGTAAACAGGTCTGTAGCTATAGCGACCTGAGGAGCTGATGCAGCCCATACAAGAGGGGATATCTAGGAATAGGTAGGACACTGGTAATGGACATATATTGCAAAGTGACTTGTTTTTGCAAGATCTTTAACATAAAAAGCAAACCTTGTAGTGAGACAACCCCTTTAACTCTAGCAACACAGTCCTAATAAATGACAGAGGTGGTTCGGTTACATATCTCAACATATTCTCTATTATCTTACATAGGACTGCAGGTTACGGTTACCAACACTAGATCTTATTTTGGGATACACATAAAATCTGTCTTGATATCTCCAAATGATTTACATAGGACTGCATGTTAGAGTTACTACTGTTACAATATCTTAACTCAAGGAACACATAAGATAAATAACAAAGGCAGCCCTGCTACATCTGTATGTTAATATGTAACATTATAATCACAACAATAGTCTGGCCCTGGGGGCTATCTATGAGATATCTGCGGCTGCACCCCTCCCTCCCTCCTCCTGTTGCTGACACATGCCTGTAATGTATAACTTTACCATCCAAGGGGCTTTTAAGTTAGAGCCTGGCTGAACTTCACACACCGCCTGTTACCAGGAAAGTTTCAGGGCCAGGCCACCTACATGTACAGCTGTACACACCGAATGACAAAAGGGAGGAATCCACATTAACTCAGTCCTTAGGCTCTAAGTCTGCAAAAATGGAGGTGGTGAATGGGTTAAAGAGCCGGCACTGCTACATCTGATTTGAGTCTATAATTGATTCTGATACCAGAGATAAACATTTACAAAACAATGATATAATTGATGCAAATACAACAATAAATGTAACAATGAGCCATTATCATGTCAGGAGGTGGGGTTGATTGTCAGCTTTTCAGTCCACACTGCAGAGCATGTCCCAGGCGCCATAAATTTACACATGAAGAAGATACATGACAGCCTTCAGACTTGTCTAGAGAATATCCTACAACAGGGAAGGAGGTCAATTCAACAGGAGTGTGGAACAATGCTGCAGAAACTCTTGAAATACTTACTGTATACATACAATACTCATCTTGTACTAACTTGGAGCTACATCTTGTACTATACTCCAGAGCTGCACTCACTATTCTGCTGGTGCAGTCACTGTACATACATTATTTACCCTGTTTCTGATCCTGGTTACATCCTATATTATACTCCAGAGCTGCACTCACTATTCTGCTGGTGCAGTCACTGTACATACATTACATATCCTGTACTGATCCTAAGTTACATCCAGTATTATACTCCAGAGCTGCGCCAACTATTCTGCTGGTGCAGTCACTGTGTACATACATTACTTATCCTGTACTGATCCTGATTTTTACCTGTATTATCCTCCAGAGGGTGAACTCACTTTCTGCTGGTGCAGTCACTTGTACTTACATTACTTATCCTGTACAGATCCTGAGTTAAAATCCTGTATCATCCATCCAGAGCTGCGCTCACTATTTTGCTGGAGCAGTCACTGTACATACGGTTACTTATCCCGTACTGATCCTGAGTTACATCCTGTATTATACTCCAGAGCTCACTCACTATTCTGCTGGTGCAGTCAAAGTGTTACATTTCATTTTAAACCGTACAGATCCTGAGTTACAATCCTGTGTTAACTCCGAAGCTGCACTCACTATTTGCTGGGTGCAGTCACTGTACATAAAATAAACTTATCCCGTACTGATCCGAGTTACATCCTGTATTAATCCTCCAGAGCTGCACTCACTTTTCTGCTGAGCAGTCACTGTGTACATTACATATACTTTAATCCTTGTACTGATCCTGAGTTAAAATCCTTAATATCCTTCCAGAGCTGAATCACTAGTCTCTGGTGCGTCACTGGTACATAACAATATAATCCTGTACGATCCTGAGTTACATCCTGTTCATCCTCCAGAGGCGCTCAAAATATCTGCTGGAGGGAAGGTCACTGTTTAATTATCGTTACATTTATCCTGTTCTGATCCTGAGTTACATCCTGTATTATACTCCGAGCTGCACTCACTATTTCTAGGTGCAGTAAATTGTGTACATACATTACTTATCCTGTACTGATTCTGAGTTTATATCCTGTATTATCCTCCAGAGCTGGGCACCTCACTATTCTGCTGTGCAGTCACGTACATACATTAAATTAACCTGTACTGATCCTGAGTTACATCCTGTAATAAACTCCCAAACTGCACCACTATTCTCTGGGGCATTCATGTACATACAAAACTTTTTCCTGTACTACCGATTACTCCTTATTATCCTCCAGAGCTGCACTCACTGATTCTGGCGGGAGCAATCACTGTAACATACATTTAATTTATCCTGTACTGATCCATCCCCTGAGTTACATCCTGTATCTTCCTCCAGAGCTGCACTCACTATTCTGCTGATAGCAGTCGACTTGTGTACATACATACTTATCCTGTACTGATCCTGATTTAGCAGTCCTGTTTATATCTTCCAGAGCTGCACGTCACATTCTGCTGTGCAGTCACTGTGTACATACATTGACTTATCCTGTACTGTTTCCTCTGAGTTACAGATCCATTAAGTATACTCTGAGCTGCACTCAACATATTTCTATTCTGCTGGTGGAGTCAATGATATATTAGAAGATGCTGTTAACACGCCAAACCCCTTTTAGCAAGCAGGGATAGCACAGAGCCCAGTTTGTAACCAGATATACAGCAGAGTTTAGTTTGTAATGAGATATAGAGCAGAACTCATTTCTGAACTAGAGATAAAGCAGAGCTCAATCGGTTGCTTAATATTTTAGGAAAGACACAGAGCAGACGCTCAGCAGGTTTACCTGCAGTCCCATGTAAAGTCTTTACAGTATATACAAAATCACAACAAGTTGTCCCCATGCTGTTCACAGCTCTGCTACATCTAACAAAGTAAACTACTGTCTCTACAGTAACAGATGAATGCATGATAGGACTCACCCTTGGTAGGTGGAATGGAATAAACTCTGCAGCAATTAATCCCACTGTAAGAGTCAGAGACAGGGGGGAGTAGTAGTGGTTCAGCCCAGTGTAGGAGTTTGTCCAGCAGGGTGGTGAAAGTTTTAGTCCAGGCTTGAGTGCAGGATACTGGGTGTTGTGATGCGAGGCTTGTTGCAGGGTGCTGTGCTCAGGGTGGCACTGGCTGCAGTCACATTGCTGTCAGTCACCCAGCATATGCCAGTCTGGTGCCAGTGATTGCAATTAGAGACATGCTGGAGATTGGGAGACTCATCAACATGCACCGTGTCTGTCTCCTCCAATACAATGCTCGTGTGTCACAAGTCCTGATTGGCACTGAGCAGTCTGCTTGTCTCTCCAGCTGTAGCACCAACACCATCAGCAAGAGGAGGGGAGAGGAGGAGTGAGCAGTGCTCAGCCTCATTCATATCCCCCAGCCACAGCTCTGTATACTGCTCACACCACTTACTATGGATCACTGGAACTTCGCCAGAGTCTCTTCCAAATCCGCAGCCCCAAATATGTGTTGTAAAGTCCATGTATCCTCCATCCACAGATGTGATCTACATGTACAGCGCAGTCACTTTCTAAATACATGACATAATTCCCAGGGCTATGGTCCCCAGCCAACGGCGGCAGGTTTTTTCAAGTCTGTGATTTAAACAGGACGGTAATTTTGGATTTCGAAAACATTTACCGACTCAATCTTTGTACATTACGATAAATAGATAAATCTAGCATATAGTCCACGACCAGTCAGGATTTTCCAGACGTCCCCTTAGACATCTAATGCATCATCGTTTTTTGTTGAGACATCATAGTTACCCATCCCCGCCGACGTAACAAAAAACGTTCATCATACATGGTTCATTCTTGGAGTTTTTTCATCGAAGGGCAAAAACTATGAAACATGTTGGTGCGAAGGAAGGGAGGGGCTTGAATCTGCAAACCGTGGACAGAAGACATCGACCTGTGAGCCAAAAAAAAAAGACGGAATACCGGTTGGAAAATCTGACTGGTATTTTGTCTGTGCCGTGTGAATGCAGCCTTAACAAGTGGGTTGTCCTCACTACCAGGGACTCAGCTGCCTATTTTTAGTGTTTATGTGGTGCACCAGGAGATTTGGCAAAAACAAGTCACCTCTTGCAATATGTGTTCCCATGTAACAGTGTCCTACCCTATTTCCTATGATTATCCCCTCATTGTTATTGGCTGCAGCATCAGCTCGCTCGGCGGTCACTATAGCTATAGACCTGTTTACTCTCCCTTCTTTGAAAGGCTGGCCAGGCACTGGTTGCTCACAAGCTACAGACCTGTTCAATTCTCTCCTGATAGGCTGCCAAGCTGCTGGTTGCTATAGGCTACACCTGTTTTGATCTCTCCTGATAGGCTGCCAGCAACGGGGTTGCTGATGCTACATACCTGTTCAAATCTCACTACCTGGATTAGGCTGCCCGCACGGGGTTGCTATAGCTACAGACCTATTCAATCTCTCCTGATAGCTGCACACTGGCAGCTTAGCCTACAGACCATTTCAAATTCTCTCCTGATAGGCGTTGCCCAGCACTGGTTGCTATAGCTACAGACCTGTTTAATCTCCTCCCTGATATCTGCCCCCAGCACTTGGTTGCGGAAGCTAAGACCCTGGCTTCTTCTCACTATGCAGCGCTAGTAGAAATGCCAGTAAACAACAGAAAAGCCCCCATGAACTCAAAATGAAACCAAGAAAACTGGACTGAGATGAATCGATGTAATGAGACAACCCCTTTAAGGGCTTGTCCCCACGGCACAGGTTATTGGTCGGTTTTTCAGATAGTTTGTGGTTTTACAAACCGTCTGAAAACCGTCAAGCAGCGCTACCCCATAGACTTTAATAGAAAATCCGTGCAGTAGTCCCCACTGCACGGATTTTCCGCCTGGCGGTCCGAAAAACTTAGAACATGTTCATTGTTCCGCCCGGTTTTCAGGCAGAACATGAACATGTGGGTGCGAAGCGGAGGGCTTGAATCCTCAAACCGCAGACAAAAGCCGTCCTCCTGCATGCCAAAAACAGACCAAATACCGGTCGGAATTTCCCGACCAGTATTTGGTCTGTGCCCTGTAAACGGACCCTTAGGCGCCGTTCACACGGCACAGTACAAATATCGGTCAGTTTGTCCAACCGGTAATTTTGCACTGTTTTTCCCTCGAGCCGAGCACATGGACGGCAGGGGCAGCTTTTTCTTTCCGTGATTACAGCTGAGAAAACCCCCCCCCCCCTTCACATAGACAAGTTCATATTCGGTCTGAAAACTGGTTGGAAGAATGAACATGTTCTATGCTTCTCGGACCGCTGGCAGTCTGAAAGACCGCCGGGCGGAAAACCCGTGCAGTGAGGACTGATGCGCGGGTTTTCCAAAGAGGCCCGTTTTAAAAGTTTTCACCCAGTTTGCAGGAGGTTTTCAAAACCGAAAACTCACTATTCTGCAGGTGCAGCTCACTGTACATACATTTACTTATCCTGTAACTGATCCTGTGTAAACATCCTTGTATTAATCCACCAAGCTGCACTGCACTATTCTGCTGTTGCAGCTCACTGTGTATCATACATTACTTATCCGTGTACTGATCTGGAGTTACATCCTGTATTATCACTCCAGAGCTTGACGCTCTGGACTATTCTGCTGGTGCAAGTCACTGTACAACATTACTTATCCTGTAACGTAAAGCCTGAAGTTACAAAAATCCTGTATTATACTCCAGAGCCTGCAACACACTATCTGCCTGTGATGCAGTCACTGTGTACATACAGTTACTTATCCAGTACGATCCAGAGTTACATCCTGTATTATCCTCCAAGCTCACACATCACTATTCAGCAGGTCCAGTCACTTTACATACATTACTTATCCGTGGTAGCTGATCCGAGTTACATCCTGTATGTTATTCTCCAGAGCTGCCACTCACTTTCTGCTTGGTGCAAGTCACTTGTGCACATACAATACTTATCCTGTACTGATCCTGAGTTACATCCTATATTATACCTCCAGTAGCTGCACACACTATTCTGCTGGTGCAGTCACTTGTGTACATACATTACATTATCCTGTCTATCCTGAGTTAACCTCCTTATTATCCTCCCGAGCTGCAACCCACATTCTACTGGTGCAGTCACTGTGTAACATCACATTACTTATCCTGTACTTATCCCATGAGTTTACATCCTTTATTAACCTCCAGACTGCACTCACTATTCTGCTGCGTGCAGATCACTTTAGTACATACATTACTTATCCTCGTTACTTTGATGATCCTGAGTTATCATCCAGTATTATCCTCCAGACTGCGCTCTCACTATTCATGCTGGTGGAAAAAAAAAAAAAAAATAATGGGGGTAAAAAAACAGTCACTGTCTACATACACTACATTACTTATCCTGTACTGTAATCCTCCGAGTTACATCCTGTATTATCCTCCAGAGCTGCACTCACTATTCTGCTGGTTCATCAGACTGTTTACATACATTACTTATCCTTGTACTGAGTCCAGATTTTTTTTACAGCCTGTATTATCCTCTGCAAGCTGCACTCACTATTGTGCTGGAGGCCAGTCCTAGTGTACATAACATTTATTTATACCTGCCTGTACTGATCCTGAGTTACTATCCTGTATTATCCGTTCAGGAGCTGCGCTCAACTATTCTGCTGGTGACAGTCACTGTACATACATAACTTATCCTGTACTTGAATCCTGAGTTTACAATCCTTTATTATACTCCAGAGCTGGTCCTACTATTCTGCTGTTGCGAGTCACTGTGTACATACATTACGTAACCTTGTTTGATGCCTGAGTTACATCCATATGTATAACTCCAGGAGTGCTGCACTCATCAAATTCTGCATGTGCAGTCCAACCTGTGTACATAACATTAGTTATCCTGTACTGAACCTGAGTGTCATCCTGTATATTCTCCAGAGCTGCACTCACTATTCTGCTGATTGCAAGTCACTTGTGTACATACGTACATTATTCTTATCCTTTACCTTATCCTGAGTTACATAATCCTGTATCTAACTCCAGATCTGCACTCACTATACAGCTGGTGCAGTCCCCTTTTACATACATTTACTTATCCTGTACTGATCCTGAGTTACATCCCTGTATTTATTCTCGGCAAGCTGCACTCACTATTCTGCTGGATGCATGTCACGAGGTACATACATTACTTATCCTGTTACTGATCCTGGAGTTACCTCCGTGGTAATATCCTCCAGACTGCGCTCACTATTCTGCGGCTGTGTGCAGTCACTGAGTACTACATTACTTATCCTGTACTGATCCTGAGTTACCTCCTGTTATTATCCTCCATAGCTGCTACTCACTATTCTGCTGTTCAGTCCACTGTGTACAATACATTTCTTATCCTGTACTTATCCTGAGTTACATAATCCTTAATTATCCTCGCAGAGCGCACTCACTATCGTGTCTGGTGCAGGTCACTGTGTACATACATTACTGTAACCTGTACTGATCCTTATTTACAGCAGAAATTATCCTCCCAGAGCTGCACTCACTATTCTGCTGGTGGTCTAGTCCACTGTTAACATACATTACTATACACTGTACTGAATCCAGGAGTTATATCCTGTATTATACTGCCAGAGCTTGCGCAGTCGACTATGTCTGCTGGTTGCAGTCACTGTACATTGACATAACTTATATCCTGTACTGATCCTGATCACACCATTACTAAACTCCAGGAGCATGCACTTCGCTATTCTGCTGGTGTTCAAGTACTTTAAGGTCCAGGTAAATTAGTCTAGAGGGGTTATCCAATATTTTATTATTACTTAACCTTAAGACAGCAATAAGGAATAATTCAAAATCCTCCCCTGTTATATGACTCTACCTCCCTCATCCCTGTTTTATGTTCAAGATCACTGCTTGCTGTCAACAAATGGAAACCTTCTGTTCTACATTCCAAACCCCTCCTGCTCACACAGCTGCAAATTGTTTAAAAAGGCTGCAGGGGGGATATTGAAGGGTCCTTTTTCCGCCCTGACCCCAATTTTTCTTAAAATTTAAATGTAACAAAACCCCCCCGCTGGTTGGGGAGGGAGGACTAGGTCCGGGGCCCAAATTTAAATGTAATAATGTTCCATTCCCTTTTTCAGGGGAATTTTGGGATTTTAAAGGGGTATTGGGAAGGGGGGGGGGGATCAAGGAAAAATTTAGGGACTCGAAATTTTTTTATTTGGGGGCTGCCCGTGCTAACCAAAACAGGATTTCCTCTGAGGATGGGATCCAGTCCACCATTGTTTTGGGCCCCGGCCCCGGTAAAACTAAATTTTGGCTTCTCGGGGCTGCTGGGCAGGGGGGGAAGCAGGGGGGGGCTAAATTTTTTTCCCGATGTAGTTCCCCCGGGAAAGGGATTTGGGAATGGGAACTCCAAAAAAATTTCCTTTTCCCCCCAAACAACCTTGCATCAATACCCCCAGTGCTTTTATACCCGGGATTAAAATTCCATCTATGTGCTTAGCTCTTTAATGGACGGCCGTCCCGCCCCATAAAAGTGTATGGGGCTCCCCGGGAAATGCCGCCGTCCCCCCTGCCCCCAACCCAAATTTCTCCCGATGCCCCCACTTTTTTTTGCTCCCCGTTTTTTCTCCCTAACCAGTGGTCCGTCCGTGATCACCTAAGGCCCCTCGTTCAACCCTTATTTTTCCACGGATTGGGGGCCGAACCCCCGCGCCCGGGTTTGTGCGCAGTACGGCGCCCAAACCCTCCCGGGGTCATTAAAGGTTTAAACCACTGCTCTCATAGAAACCCGTGGATTTTCCCTCGCTCCTAACCCCCTCGGCGAATCCGCCCCGGGGGGAAAAAAAATGACGTGCAAATTTTTTTCCCGGCGCCTACGCGCCATAAAAAAATTTCATTTTATGGGGCCCAGTAGCGGGCCCCCGCCCGCTCCCGGCCCCGGGCCCCCCTCCCGGGACAAATCCGTTTGTTTAAAAGCCCTGTGGAAAACGGCCTAAGACTTCGCTCCGCTCTATGACGCTGCATCCTGTGATTGTCGCTGCAGCCGCCACTGAGGAGTCAATGCAAAAAGTGATACAAAGTAACATCACAAATATATACACACAGTCACATTATTATGACCAGTCCAGAGTTACTGGCGTGTGCAGCGGGGACAGTAGCTGAACAGGTGGGGGTGGGCTCAATAAGGCAGCTGTGGAAGGTCCCTAGAGCCAACCCCCAAACCAAAACCCCGGGGCCCCCCAGCTGCCCGGAGGGTCCCAAAAAGCCAAAAATCACCATCCAGGGGCCCCCCAGCGCTGGAGGGTCCATAAGCCAAAAAACCACCATCCAGGGGCCCCACAGTTTTGGAAAGGGGGCCCTAGAGCCAACAAACCCCCATCCAGAGGCCCCCCAGGGGTGCCGGAAATTTCCCAAAAAGCTAAAAAAAACCATTCAGGGCCCCACAGGGTGTGGGGGGGGCCTAGAGCCAAACCAACCCTCCAGAGGCTCCAACGTGCTGGAGGGGCTATAGAAACCAAAACCAAACCCTCCAGGGGCTTTCCCCCAGTTTCTGGAAGGGCCATTTTAAACCAACCAAAAAATCCCCCCGGCCCCCCAGCTGCTGGAGGGTCCAGAGGAAACCCCAAACCCCCATAACCCGGCTCCACACTGTGGAAAGGGCCATAGACCCCCAAAACCACCAACACTACAGGCTG
>JAODAL010031628.1:0-48157 GCA_025379985.1 Phyllomedusa bahiana
CCACAAGACTTTTTTAAAAAACTTTATAAGGGTGAGTTTATCTCAGTAGCTGTATTTTTTTGTGAGCCCCCATTAATCCCAGTATTGACTTCTCTTTGTCTAAAAACGAGCAAATTTTCGTCAATTCACAGCTTCATATTGTAAATAACGTGCATGCGCTCACCAAGAAATTTTTAAAAGGGGTTTTTCTCACTACAAATTAGCTTTCAACAAAGGGAATTTAAAATGCAGACTTTTTCTAATACACTGGTCAATAGTTTTACTTTACTCAAAGATAGGATTTTTTTATGCGCTCCTAGTGACACGGGTTTTCTATGGTTACCTATATACCAGACCATACTCTGTTATCTGATTTGAGCAGGGAGTGATGTAACTCCGGCAACAGACTAAGCACCAGAGAAAAACAAATTATCTGTAACAAAATTAGCTGCTGTTTTACTTATAAAGCTTTGCTTTTACTCCTCACAGCCTGTGTAGCTTTCTGTGAAAGAAAAGCTGGCTGTGACTGTGAAACCGCATTGTGAGAAAACCCCTTTAACAATATATATGCCCTGCATATTCTGTATTGCTGCTGCATCAATACAGTTTATTTGGGTGCCGTAACAAGAATCTAAGTTAGCCTGCAGTTTTAAAAGGACTGGAAGCCCTCCAATAGTGTTTCCCATCAGGGTCAATAGCTACGTCTAACAGCATTAATGGTCCCTGGGCAGTGCTGTGAATGTCCCCCAACCAACACAACCACTCACAGGTATAAATATATACATTACCCTAAAAAACTTAGACCTACAACAACCCATATAGAGCCCCACAATTGTCAACACCAATCAGGTTTTTCACCACATGATGGTGACTACAGCACTGATCCAACACAGAAGAAAAATAACTCCTGACATCCAGGGACTCTCAGGAGATGTCATCTCTAATCAGTCATTTTCTGATTCATTCTTTTTTCCTTTTCTTCTCCTGGACCGCCATGACAACTTCTCCCACCAAACTCGTTCCGAAATTTACCACACAAACATCTTATACTTCTCACTTTATCAGCACTACCCTACCAATTCATAACTCTGTTATGGGTGCTCTCCCATTAATTAAGTAGGCAGTAATGGTAGTAATGTTAAGTAGGTGGAAACACTTTTTTGTAGGAAAGATATCTGCCCCCGTAGATACAAGTAAAAAACTGCCCTGTAGGTATGGGGGCAGAGCGACCCGGGCAAACAATGGTGCTGACACTAGGGGCTACAGCGGGTTCCCTGCTACAACGTCCCCCAAGGGTTGGTCTTGGGGGGAGAAGTAAAGGGGGTTTTCGATCAACCAAACAGGTACGTATGTAAACGGCTGGTGCCCAGCCATTAGGGGCTATTTTCCTGAAACGCTGCGATGGTGGTGGCTATTCCCCCCATTTTCGGGTTCCCCCATGTTCCAGGCCCATTTTCCGGGCCAAATTTTTTAGGCAAGCCAGGCCTAAAAAGGCCTGGGCCGTATGTAAGGGGGCTGGTCTGCTATTTTATGGAGCGTAGGGGAGCCAAGGAAAAGGGGCATCCCCCGGGCAGTATTGCAACGTAAGAATACTGAATTTTTTTGGTGGTCCTTTGGTAGACACAGATCATAGAAATGGGAAAGCCGAATTTTCTGTTTAGTTTTTGTTTTGTTATCCTGTGCCTGAAAAAAGTTTCGGGGCCCATTTTTTAGACCAAACTCTGGTGTTAGTGTGCCAATACTGTTTACAAAAGACAGCGATCCAAGAACTGAATGACCCCCGAGCTGAACCAAGATGGCGGCTGGACGAATGTGAGTTGTCACAGTAGGTATACAGCTCCCTGTTGGTAGATTTACAGCCCTCTGTAGGAAGATATACAACCCCCTGAAGGTACAAGTAGATAAGCTGCCCCCCCCCCCCATATGTGGATATGTACTGTATATGTATTTATGTATAAACAGTTGAGACCAGAAGTTTACATACATTATATAAAAAGACACATAGGCATGTTTTTCTCACTATCTGACATGAAATCAGAATAAACATTACCATCTTAGGTCAATTAGAATTTCCAAAATTATTTATATTTGCCAAATTCCACAACAATAAGAGATTTTTAAGGCATTACTTGTTGCAAAGTCAAAAGTTTACATACACTAGGATTATTATGCCCATATGATGATGCCATGTCTTTGGAGCTTCTGATTGAATTGTTTATTGGTAACATCTGAGTTAATTAGAGACACACTTCTTCTGTGTGTAACATCATGGGAAAGTCTAAAGAAATCAGCTAAGATATCAGGAAGAGAATTGTGGACTTTCACAAGTCTGGTTCATCCTTGGGTGCAATTTCCAGATACCTGAAGATGCCCTGTTCATCTGTACAAACAATTATACACAAGTACAAAGAAGATGGGAATGTCCAGCCATCATACTGTTCAGGAAAGAGATGGGTTCTGTGTCTCAGAGATGAACGTGTTTTGGTCTGACATGTGCATATCCACCCAAGAACAAAATCAAAAGACCTTTTGAAGATGCTAGCGGAAGCTGGTAAGATTGTGTCATTATCCGGAGTGAAACGAGTACTGTATCAACATGGGCTGAAAGGCCACTCTGTCAGGAAGAAGCCATTACATCAAAAGAAACATATAAAAGTGAGACTAATGTTTGAAAATGCACACAGGAACACAGACCTTCATTTTTGGAGACATGTCCTGTGGTCTGATGAAACTAAAATTGAACTGTTTTGCCATAATGGCCATTGTTACGTTTGGAGGAAAAAGGGACAAGCTTGAAAGCCTAAGAGCTCCATCACAACTGTGAAACACGGGGGTGGCAGCATCACATTGCATTTTTTCTTTTTGCTGTTGGAGGGACTCGTGCATTTCACAAAATAAATGGCATCATGAAGAAAGAGGATTATGTGGCAATTCTGAAGCAACATCTCGAGACACCAGCCAGGAACTTAAAGCTTGGGAGGAAATCAGTCTTCCAAATGGACAACCACCCGAAGCTCCTGCCAAACTGGTTACAAAGTGGCTAAAGGATAACCAAGTAAATGTTTTAGAGTGGCCATCACAAAGCCCTGATCTCAATCCTATTGAAAAATTATAGGTGAAGCTGAAAAGGCAGGTGCAAGCAAGGTGACCTACAAACATAGCTCAGTTACATTAGTTCTGTCAGGAGGAAAGGGCCAAAATTCCTACCAACTATTGTGAGAAGCTTGTGGAAGGATACCCAAAATGTTTGACCCAAGTCATACAGTTTAAGGGCTAATAAAATACTAATGAAATGTATGTAAACTTTTGGCCTTTGATACATATACAGTTTAAACCAGAAGTTTACATGCACTATATAAAAGACACACACACAATATATATATATTTTTATGTGATATATATATTTATATATATATATATATCGCATCTGTCCATTCCTCAACTTTGACACTACAAAATTGTTAGTCCATGCCCTTGTCATCTCTCGTCTAGACTACTGTCACATCATTCACCATTCTCTGTTGCCTCCCATCCAGCACTCTTGCACCCCTTCAAACAATCCTCAACACCGCTGCACGTCACATACACCTATCTCCTCGCTACTCCTCTGCCTCTCCCATCTGTCAATCCCTTCACTGGCTACCCATTGCCCAGCGAATCCATTTCATGTTACTAACCATGACCTAATAAGCTCTCAATGACCTCTCCCCTCCATACATCTCTGCCTTAATCTCCAGATATCTCCCCTCACGCAATCTCCGCTCCTCACAAGACCTTCTTCTCTGCTCTCCTGAGATCAGCATCTCCCATAACCATCTCCAAGACTTCGCTGTGCTTCCCCCATTCTCTGGAACTCATTACCCCAAAGCATCAGACTCTCCCCTACTTTTACTAGTTTCAAAAGCAACCTGAAAACTCATCTCTTCAGGATAGCTTATAACCGATAATAACCCCACCACCAGTACACCGCCCCACAAACATGTCTGCCCCACACCTTCTGTCTCTCCCCTCCTTCCTTGTAGATTGTAAGCCTTCATGGGCAGGGTTCTCTCCCCCCTCTGTATCAGTTGCTAGTCATTTATCTTCACCATTGTATTTGTTCAACAATTATTATGTATGTAACTGCCCTAGAATGTACAGCACCCTGGATTCAATGGCGCTCTAAAATAAATAAAATAAAAAATAAAATAAATAAAATAAAAGCCCTCTGTAGGTACAATTAGATATACTGCCACCTGTAGGTAGGTATACAACTCCCTGTATGTAGATATACTACCCCATGTATATATATAGCCCCCTGTAGGTACAGGTAGATATATTGCCCCCTGTAAATATGCCTGAATAAGCTACGTTGTACAGCTAAGTACTGACTTATTTATCTTCACTACAGTGACTATTTGGGATATGTTGGCATTGTAGCTAATTATGCATATACCATGCACATTGTGAATAAGTAAAATAATAATTTTGACAAAAAACCACTTTTTGCACAGTCTTCATTTGTGAAATAATAAGTGAATTAAGGAGAGAGGGGAGGCTCCTATGAAGTTTCTGTGAAATTATGTCAGTACATATGAAGATATATATGGCACTTGTGTGATATGTTATACCCTGTACATAGGCCCCTGTAGGTGATATGCCCTCTGTATATAGGCCCCTGTAGGTTATAAACTCCTGTATGTTATAGGCCCCCTTTATATGGGCCCCTGTAGATTATAGCCCCCCCCTGTGGGTAATATGCGGCCCCTCTGATTTTGAAAAAAAATATTAAAAAAGGCTTCTCACCTCTCCGCACTCCCTCACTGGGGACCTCGCTCCAGGATCTGGTTTCCGGCCTGAGCGACGTGACGTCATCATGGCACCTATGTAGGGATGTTGCTCCCAGGATTTCCTAGGCCAGAGATACAGCAGATACAACAGATGTCATTGTCTCCTGCGCCTCTTAAAGATGCAGCAGGTCCAGGCCTGCACACCGACATACTGCCCAGACCTATCGCAGGAGCCGAGTCACGCCACTAGGGAGGGTAGGTGGCTGTCTCAAAGGGCCCCTTGTGCTTGTGGAGCCCCCGGGCATTCCTCTACCCTGCCCAATGCAAAAGACGGCCCTGCTGATACTATGAAATAAGGTTCTCTAGATGCTAATAAACAGGTGGCATTAGTGTCAGCAGGTGCCATGGATACAGAGCCCTGAGCTGAGGTGATAAAGAGCATTGTGTAAGTAAATGAGGCAGCTCAACAAAAGGGGACTCCACCAAAAGTGAATGCGTAGAACAACAGTACTTAGTATCACTGAGGAAGTGTGGGGTGAGGCTGCAGGGGGTGACTGGGAGACCTGCTGTACACAGTATGCCTGTGGGAAAAGAAAGAGTATGACAGAGTCTAAGAGGAACTATGTGGATGTGAGGTCCAGAGCCTTCGCCATGAAACCTTTTTGTAAGCAAAAGGGGGGGACCTTCTTGGGGTCCAAAAGGGGGGGGGGGTGCCCATTAAGAAACCCTTTTTTAAAAGCCTTAAGCAAGAAATCCCCGAAAATATCCATAGCAACAGTGACTAGCACCCCCGAGAGGCTTGTTTTTAATCACTTTTAAATTGCCAAAAATTTTTTACAAAAGTTGCAAACGGGATAAAGCCTTTATTTAAACATTTTGGGGTAGAGTCTTCCTTAAAAAATGTTTTTTTTAGCAAACCCCCTCCCTCCCCCGCTCCTTTTAAACATAAAAAGCATTAGAAAAAAGGGTAAGTTGAAAAACCCCATTTTGCCGGCACCCTCCTCACTGGCCCGGGGGCCTCCCCCCCCATTTGCTGACATTCTCCCAAACATTTAGTGATTTAAGCCAAGTACTGGAAAACGGGAAAATAAATTTTTTTATTACACTGATTCCCTTTTGCTAGCAAGAAAAAATACCGGTAATATGGTCATAAATTCTCCACTGGAGATAATAACGTCTGGGTACAAAAAAGATTACCGTCCAAAATAAATTTTTTAAATTTTTTTTAAAATAATTCCAGAATTTGGAAATGTTCTGTCCAATTTTAAAGGGTTTTTTTAAAAATGGAAAACCCCTAAAAACTTTTTAACCCCAGGTTTTCCCCTTGCATTTTTGAATTTGCTTCTTGAAAAAAAATTGTTTCCCTTTTGCCCAATTGAGGTCCTGCTTTCCACACCCCCGCTAAAGCAGTTGTAACACCAACAAGGACATATAGGGAAAAACACTTACAATATTTGAGTGAATGGCCAACAAAGGGAATTTTATGGGCATGTAATTTCCCCGGGAAACCCAAGGGCAGAGTATGGTTAATTGAAGTGTACTTCCACTTTCCCTTTAAGGGAAAAGTAAAGGGTCCCCGCCACAATTTTTGAGTTTTTAAAGGGGTTTTAAAGGTGCCAAAAGGGGGAAATAACCCCAAAAAACTATCCCTAATATATAAAAAAAAATCCAAACCCCCACCCCAAAAGGGGGTTTTTTTTTTTGCAAAAAAAATTTTTACATATATACCCGGCATGCTCATTTTAAAAGGTTTTAAATATATTTTTCAAAAAATTCAAAAAACAATCCCAAAAATAAATTCACAAAAACACAATAAGGTAAAAAAGGGTTGGAAAGTCCAAATACAAAAACCACCCTTTTGGCATAGCCTTTTTCAAAAGCCCCCCATGGTAAGTATGGAAGAAAGAAAAGGGATTTTAAAATTAGAGATGGGCAATTGATTCAAAAAAATTGGGAATTTTGTTTTAGAATTTCAGGAAAAATTCGGTCGGCAAACGAAGTAGAACTTCTTGGGGTACTTTCTCGGTGAAACGAATGTGCTTTTGATTGATAAAATGGCTGCGAGCACACTATGGCGCTCCATGGGGAAAAGCACTCCTGGGAGGAAGAAGGCATAGCCTTGCATTTGAACCAAAGTGCAGAGGTGAAGCCAATCAGAGAACCGCGGGATTCTGTGACGTCACCGCACTATAAAAGTCCGGGCGCGACGCCGGAGCTCACACTCCTCTCATCAGTCTCATCAGGGAATGGTGCTGCCGCGGCTGAAAGCCTAACAGAAGAATTGATTTTATATAGCATTTCTGTGGGGTGTTCCAGCTTGTCCAAAGACCAAGACTGTTCCTCTAAATGTTCCTATTTCCTAATTTTTTGGGTATTTTTGGATCTGAAATCCATGTGCGTTCACTGCAGCTGCATATACATTCAATAATCCAAGTGGATCTAAGCCAGTTTTCCTGTTGTAGCATTTGAAGAAACAGCGTTTTTTCAATACAAATACCACTTCATTTTTGGCTGCAGCTCAATTCGATTGCGCATTTACATCCAGGGGTTTAATTAAGCGTTGTTAATGCTGGTGTGCTGACCCAAGAAACTGTCTTTCCAACGCCAAAATATATAAATTTTTCCTGTAAGCCTAATTTCACAAGCAAAGGTTAATTACAACTGTATCTCTGTTGTGTGGCGTAGAAAACACGCAATTGTAACACCTACAAAGCTACTATTTTGTGGGGCTCAATTTCTTTGGCGCAATTTACATCCAGGGTTTAATTAAGCGTTGTTTTGCCTGGTTGCTGACCCCCCAAGAAACCGTCTTTTTCAAAACGAAAATATATAAATTTTTCCTGTAGCTGAATTCACAATCAAAGGTTAATTACAACCTGTATCTCTTGTTGTGTGTCTAGAAAAACACGCATGTAACACTGCTACAAAGCACTAGTTTGTGCGGCTCAATTCTTTGGCGCAATTACATCCAGGGGGTAATTAAAGCTGTGTTTTTGCTGTGGTGCTGACCCCAAAACCGTCTTTTTCAACGCCCAAATAAATACATTTTTCCATGTAGCCTCAATACACAAGCAAAGGTTAATTACAACTGTATCTCTTGTTGTGTGGCGTAGAAAACACGGCTCCAACCGCAATTGTAACACGCTACCAAAGATACTAGTTTGTGCGGCCTCAATTTATTTGGCGCAAAATTTACATCAGGGGTTTATTAAGAAGCGTGTTTTGCTGGTGTGCTGAAAAAAAAACCGCTTTTTCAACCCAAAAATATAAATTTTTTCCTGTAGCCAATTCACAAAAAAGGGTTTAATTTACAATTATCTCTTTTTGGGGGGCGTAGAAAACAGCAATTGTAACACGCTCAAACTACTATTTGTGGGCTCAATTTTTTGGGGCGCAATTTACACCCGGGTTTAAATTTAAAGCGTTGTTTTGCTGGTGTGCGACAAAAAAAACCGTTTTTTTCAACGCCAAAATATATAAATTTTTTTGTACCCAAATTCATGCCAAAGGGTTAATTAAGCCTTTTTTGGCTTTTACTTTAGTAAAACACACAGTGTTTTTAAAGGGCACTACAAGTAAATTTTTTCCGGGCCTTTGTGGAGCGCATTTTAATCCAAGGGTTCCCCAAGCTTGTTATTTGGTTCTTTTGGGGAGTCAAAAACAGGGGTATTTTATCATATACAAAAATCTTCATCAAAAGTGTCGTACTTTTTTAGAACAAACAATGTCAGACAGAGAGGTGGCAGGCTCGCACCTGCAGTGCAGTGGACAAACATTCCGGAAAGGCCCGGTCGCGGGACAGCAAGGGGACTCGCACAGGGGCCCCCCTCGGTGAGGGCCACAAATGCCGCTGTCACTAGCGCCGTGTGTTGTTCAGCAACCCCAAAGGGTTCTGATTGGGTTTACTAGGTCATCCCTTCCCCCAATACATCGACAACCCAGCCAAGAGTCGTGGGGAAATCAGACACAACCCCCTTTGTGGGGATGGCCCGGGAGCGGGGCAGCGCCCCCCCCCTTCCCCTCAACCCCCTCTGCCCATCCGGGTTCCCCACCAAGATCTACTATGTGGTCTGGGCTCAGCGCCCCTATAAAGCAGGGTGAACAATTTGAGGGGGCATCAGCAGCACTTTGGGACGAAGAAAAGGGGCCCCAAAAACCCCCGCTTTTTGCAGTAGGGGGCAAAAAATAAGATGTGGAGAGGGCATGGGAGGTCAAGGTTGTGAGAGGTCAGCCTCGGCAATACAAGACAGCGGTGATGAGGACCAGCAAGTGACGAAGAAACACAAAATATATGATGAAGTAGCCGACTCGCCACTTGGGAGCGCGTGTGAGGCAAGGGCTGTCATCGACAGGAGAAGAGTGCGTCAGCTTGCGCGTCAGGCAGCAGCGTGCAGCAGCAAGTGGGTCGTGTTGGCCGTGAGCTCAGCAGGATACGCAAAAGCATGAGAGGTCGGGGCCACAAGGCGGCCACGGGGGTAAAAAAAACCCGCATACGCAGGTCCAAGAAGTAGCAGCACAGGGGCTCAGCGAGGCAGCGCTCGCAAGTAGTGTACAACTCAGTGCGGACCGCGTTGCCGGTAAAATCCGATACTCGGGCGGTTGTGGAAGTTCTTTCTAAGACACCGACACGGACACGCGAATAATTTATATTGTAGAACTGTGGGCAGAAAGTGAAAGCGTGGCCAGGGAGTCTAACGTTGGCCCCCACGGCCCTGCATCAACACATGCAGCGTCCCCACCATCTGTTGGCCTGGGAGGAAACGTGGCTCAATGTTGTGGCCATGCCTGCCGCCACAGCAACAGCAGCAGCAGCAGCGCCCATATGGCACCCACAGCCATTGCAGCACGTCAAGGCTCCAAACCACCTCTTCAGAAGGGAGCTGTTTCTCTCTTTGACATCAGTCTCACCGATCCAGATTTCTCCTGCTCCTCGGCAACTCATGGTGCCATCCAGTCCGTTTCATGGCGAGGCGCTTGCAAATAGACAACAGTATGGCGTCCAAGCCATCCTAAGGGCAGCACTGACCGAGCGCCTGTCCAAGTTGGTTGGTACTCGCAGTCCCTCCCTTTCCAAATGGTGGCACTCTGCACAGACGTTCATAGAACTAATGGCAAGTGCCGAAGCCGAGATGGAACTTTCCAGCGTAATTTCATTCCAAAAAGGCAGTACCAGCACATCATAAATATTAGAACAGAAGGTGGGTCATTTCCTTGAGCTTATCGGTTAGTTCCAAGGTGCACGGCAGCCCCGCGTACGTCTGAGGCTGTAACTACGGTCCAGGCGGCCAGTACATTCCTTCTCACGTCCCACAGGGTGAATGTGCTTTTTCCTGCCCAGGCACACCAAACACCTTGGACAGGAGACCACTCTTTCTCCTCCACGTTGTCAAACTGCTGCACCTAGGCGCAAATGATCCGCCTCCTCCTCTTCCACCACCACCCAACCAACTCAGCCTCCACAAGTACTAGCTCCATCATACCAATCATGAAGTAGGGCACAGCGGTGTCACGCAGTTTCACACCAGGTCTGCCCCTCGGCGAACGAATTCACGACAGGGGGATGAAACTTGCTCCGCGTCATGTGCAGCAAGAAATCGTAGCGTTGGCTTCACTCCGCGCCAACTGCAAATCAGTAACCATTGTGGACGGACAATGGGAGGAACATGGTGTCCGCGCTGCACCGAGGAGGGATGGTCCATGCGCCCAGCATGGCGCACAGTGTTCCAATCTGGTTGTGAAAAGGTTCCTTGACGTCTTCCCACCGATCTTCAAACATTCTAAAATGGCCAGGAAAACTGTTGCCTGCACTTTATCCATTCGTGACAAAGTCAGAACACCCCCTCGAGTTGCAGCGGCAGAACGGCCTCCCCCAAACGACACTCTGATATGCGATGGTATTCCACCCGCTGGGAATTCCACAGCCTGAACATGTTTTGACCGACCGTATGAACAGAGAAAGGCCATTAACGATTGGTTGATGATCCCCAGGCAGACAGAAGTACTCCGCGCTGTGTAACTTTGAATGTCACCAGTGGTCAGCTACAAGCGTGACACCTGCGCCGTTTGTTGAGGCGCATTCTCTGAGGAGGCGAACGTTTATTTGTCATTCGCCAAGGACTACGGGATGAATATCACTCATTCCACTGCTTCAAGTCCTGGGAACATGATGCTGAAAAATCTGTCTGGGCAGGCGGAATGGAGACGTGTGACTACATCTCGCGGCCAACATGAGTCCGGTGGGGACTGAAACAGGAGAGGGATGATGAGGAGACATTGGAGCAGAAGCATTGTCTGGTGAAATGAGTGGATTTCTACCAGGTGACAAGAGAGGAGGAGCAGGAGCCAGCTGGAGGAGGTGGATGAGATGAGGAAGACGAGGCAGATGACCCCCAATCACCCGTGGCATTATACAGAGTAAATGGGAGGACGGGACCCAGAGCTCGTAGTCAACTAGTTCAGATGGCCCGCACATGCTTATTATGAGCCTTCTCGGCTAGTGACACCGAATAGTCCAGCTCCCCGGCAGAGGATGACTTCTGCTCTCCACCCTATTGGACCCCCATCGAACTACCAGCCAAAGGGACCTTTTTCCCAGCTTTGAGAGGAATACAAACTTAAATACTATAGGGAAATCTCCGTAATCAGGTTGGCTGCTGCCTATGTGCGGCATCGTCTCTCCTCTGACAGTCTGAAACCGGGGGGTTCGCTCAGCGCTACACATACTGACTGCCGTGGCTGCTGGGAAGGTGGGGGGTAGGACACCAGAGACCAGCCCATCAGTAGAAACCTAAGTCTGGATTCACTGATGAGGCAGCTTCCTTCACCTGCCTAGATAGAGGACAGTCGCCAGCAGCAGCAGGACCTGGAGAGCATCCTGAACTAACAGGTGGTGGCCTTCTTGGACAGCACACTGCCATCCCCACATATAGACAGATCCGCTAGGAATACTGGCAGCCAAACTGGATGTGTGGCCGCAACTTGCCGAGTTTTGCAGTGGGATAAGCTTCCTGCGCCCATCCAGTAAGTGTGGCTATCGAAGCGGAGTGTATCAGTGCGGACGGCGAGGCCATACGTTCCACCACGTGAACCCGCATTGTCCATGTGGAAATGTGGAACGACTTACCTTTGTACAAGATGAATCACGTGGATCGCAGGATTTCCACACAACCCCATGCTCTTAGGGCGTCAGTACTGGGTTCAAACTACCTGCCTCAGCCACTATTCAGATGCCTGCCTACACCGCCTGATGCCACACATTCTGCTGCCCAGTTTCTCCATCTGCCTAACCACTCATCTTTACCAGGGACTGGTATTGGCCACCCACCTCACACTCTGTCATTGTGCCACTCTATGACCATCATGCTCCTGCAGCTGTTGACTGTTGACCAGTGACATCCACACTGTGTCATTTTGCCACAGTCTGACCACATGATGCTTCCTGTGGCTATGCTGCCATGTCCTCCACACTGTGTCATTGTGCCACTGCCCTGACCTCTTGCTGCCTGCCCGAGCCGGACCTCCGCTCTCAGTCATATGCACTCTAGTGTGGCTTCCCTCTGCGTTTGTGCCACTCCAAAGTCATATCTGTGCCACTGGGCTGAATCTCAATGCTGCTGCTTTCGTGACCTCCACAACTGTGCTGATTTGTGCCACTCTGTGGCCTATTACTGGTGTTGCGCCATCCAGAAGTCATTGTGCCACTTGCCTGAACTCAATGCTGGCTGCCTAGTCTAGTGAAACCGTCTCACACTGTATCATTGTGGCACTCTGTGGCCTATACTGTTTTGGCCGCCTCCAGAAAGTCATTGTGCCACTGCTTGATCATCATGCTGCTGCTGTCGTAGACCCTCCACACTGTGTGATTGTTCCATCAGTGGCTTCCATCACTGTTTTGCCACCTCCAGAATGTCATTGTGCCACTGCCTGACCTCATAATGCTGCCGCCGTGACCTCCGTGCTCAATCATTGTGCCACTCTGTGGCTTCCCTCTGTTTTGCCACCTCCAGAATGTCATTGTGCCACTGCCTGACCTCATGCTGCTGTGGCTCCGCCGTCACCTCCAAAACTCTGTCACTAATGTTGCCAACCTGAGCTCTAGTTTTGTTTTTTTCCAGCTTTCGCGGGCATGACTTTTTTCAGGCTACATTCCCGCTTGAGTTTTTTGGTCAGTTTTGCCCTCTAAGTCCCCAGGGAATTTATAGTGAAGCGTTTTCTAAGAGCGGCGGCAGCCCATCTGCTGTCATACTAAAACACAACATTTTATGAAGACCAAACCAAGCTCCCTCTGCATATTTATCCCTCGGCACAATGTTCTACAGAACCCTGCAGGCTCTGTGCAGCCTGGAAATAGCTGCTTTTTAACACGATTCGTGCCGAAGTAATTCGGACCGAATTTATTTTTGTCGGAAAATTCGGCGAAGTGACCGAATCGAATTTTTGAGAAATTCGCCCATCTCTACCCACAGCATAAAATGCTTTTGTAATTTACACAACACAGATAGATTAGTGCAAATAAAACAGTGGAATTTTATTTTTTTTCCCCTACAAAAGTAAAATAAAAATTATGCAATACTTAATGAATCCCCAAATGGTTTTGTTAAAAGATACAACTGACCCACCAAAATAATCCTTCAAATAGCTATTTCCAAAGCCAATTTAACCAGATAACAGTTCTCCTAAACTGGGTCCTCTGGCAGTGGCTAGAATCGCAGATAAAGTTTAACCCCTTACCGACATTTGACGTACCCAAACGTCAAGGTCTGGAAGGGGTTCCCGCAAATTGACGTATGTCAATTGTGAGCTCGAAAGATCGCAGCATGGAACCAGCGGTATATTACATCGTGGTCGCGACATCGAAGCTGCAGGCTCCTGCTACCTGCGATTGTCGCACTGAGCGGCGCAGGCGCGCTCACTGGTCACCTTAGCCGACTCCCAGGTTGCTTTGTGAAAGCATCCGGGTCGTCGGGTGACGTCACCATGCCCGCAATGCATTCTGTGCATGGTGATTATCAGTTGTCATGGAGACCAGTATACAGCTATAAGCTTTGTGCTGATCACCTATTGTATGAACGATTTGACAATCGTTCACACAATTCCCCTATGGGTAAAAGTGGAAAAACTGTAAAAAAGTTTTTAAAAAAAAGTGTAAAAAAGTAAAACACAAACACGAAAAATAAAATAAAAACACGTACACCACCCTTATCCCCTTTACAAACGGCAATCGCCCCAAACAATATAAAAAATAAATAAAGTAACCATATTTGGTATCGCTGCGTATACCATATTTGGTATTGACCCTCCCTATAAATCTGTCACATTAATTAACCCATACGGTGAACGCCGTAAAAGAAGCCCAAAAAACAGTCACTTAATTGTGATTTTTGTTTATCCCGCAGCACATAAAATGGAATAAAAAGTCATTAAAAACTCATATCAACACCAAAGTGGTGCCAATTAAAACATCAGTTCATCCCGCAAAAAAAAGTCCTTACACAGCTTTGTAAACGGAAAAATAAGACAATGATGCATAAATATTGTTTTACACAATAAAAACACTTTTTTTTAATAAAAAACTATATAAATTGGGTAATCGTAATCGTCTCAACCCATGGAGTAAAACTAACTTGTCATGTATATAGCATGGTGAGCGCTATTAAAAATAAAAATAAAAAACACTACTAGGATTACAGTATTTTCCTCACCCTGCCTTCAAAAAAACAGATTTAAAAGCAATGATAAAGCCTTATCCCCCCAAAAAATGATACCAATAAAAACTTCAACTCATCCCGCAAAAAAAAATCCTGACACAGCTTTGTACACAGAAAAATAAGAGTTCTGGTTCTCAGACTATGGCGATGCAAAAACATGTTTGCATTATGAATAAAAGTGTTTTTAGTGTGTAAAAGCAGTAAAACATTTAAAAAAATATACAAATTTGGTATCGCTGTAATCGAATCAACCTGCTGAGTAAAACTATCATGTCATTTATACAGCATGGTGACCGCTGTAAAAAATAAAAAACACTACCAGGACTGCTGTATTTTGTTCAAAATGCCTCACAAAAATCTTAATAAAAAGTGATCAAAGCATCATATGCCCCCCCATAATGGTACCAATAAAATCATCAACTCATCTTGCAAAAAATAAGCCCTAAATCGGCTCCGTACACAGAAAAATGAAAAAGTTATGTCTGTCAGAATAGGACAACATAAAAACACAATTTTTTTATAAACTCATTTCGATTGCATAAAAGTAATAGTGATGAGCGATTGCGTCAACTATCGCCATCGTACCGATAGTCGATATCATCAATTATCATGCCAATATCCGATATCTGATAATAGATAATCGCCGATAAACCCTTAAAGTCTATGGGAGAGGAACAACAAACCTTCATTCTTACACCCAAACAGGGAGGAGAAGCTGGAATTAACATCCACAACAGTAAAATGGGTACGTGCTACATCTTAGACAAGACAATTAGGCAAAAAGAGTCACAGAAAAAAACTGAAAGATATTTACTATCCCTGTCCTGTACCACAAACATGACCCTTAAACCTTCATGACCCACAAATTAAAAAGTGACAGAAGGCAGTATTACTTAACCACCATTTTAGTTGAACTGTACATTGACTATCCCTGTCTGGACCGCAGCATGACCCTTAAATCTACATGACCCACAGATTAAAAGCGCCGGAAAAAAAAAGGGGTCTTTGAACCACCATTTTAGTTGAACTGGACATTGACTATACCTGTCCTGGACCCCAGTAGACCATTAAACCTGTCTGACCCATAGATAAAATGTGCCGGAAAAAGGAATATTTGAACCACCATTTTAGTTAAAAATGGACATTGAAAACCCTGCCCTGGACCGCGTATACCATAAAACCCTTTTTTGCCCCAAGTTTAAAAAAGGGCCCCGGGAAAAGGAGTTTAGAACCCCAATTTTAGTTAATTGGACATTGACATACTGTCCCGGGGGCCACAGCATGACCCCCAAAAACCTGCATGCCCCCAAAGATTTAAAAAAGTGCCAAAAAAGGGTCTTTAAACCCCCATTTTAGATGAACGGGACATTGATTTTAAACCTGTCCTGGGCCACAAAATAGCCCCAAACCTGCATGACCCCCCACTTTAAAAAAGTTCCGGAAAAAGGAGTCTTTGAAACCATTTTAGTTGAACGGGACATTGTTTAAACCTGTCCTGGCCCCGCAGATGCAGTTGCTTTAAACCCAAAGAAGAACTTTTGGCACGTGTTTTACTGAGATTCACGGGGCCACCCACGATACAACCGACCGTCCTGCAACCGACCCGCTGTTGCGTGTTGTCCCCAGCACTGGAAGGACAATTTCCTCGTACCTCTACCTCCATGTCCTACACCCCTTTGCTCGCTTAACCCCTGCATTTCGTCCAGTTTAAAATAAAAGTTAAAAAAGGTTAGGAAGAGTTTTTACAGTCTCTTATTGAAAACGGCAAATCACAGCTATTTTAAACCCCTCTAATTTCCTACAGACAATAGGATTGTTTCCAACAAACACCGTAAATGCGGTGGTGGAAAAAACCGTAAGACAAAATCAACAGTGTTCTTCCTTCACCGGGGGTTTTTACAACTTCCGATAGGACAGAAATTGAAGTTTTCAACAAACTTCATACAAGTGCGCTATCTGCGCCAAACTGAGATTCATGGGCAAAAAAAAATATTCAAAGTTACAGGATGAAAATGCCTTTTTTGGCAATGACAAACGGAAACACTAGAAAATTTTTTGTATCAAAATTGTTGTACAAGGGTTTTTTGGGAAAAAAACTAGGGCCGCACACGGCAAACACATTAAAAGTTATACATAAAAAACGGTGGTTTTTGCCCCAATGAAATACACCAACAAACACAAAATTTATGTATAAATTAAGTACAAGGTGGCTATTAAAAAAAAAGGGGCGACCCAAAAGTGCAATAAGTTTTTTTTAAAATTAAGGGATAAGAAAAGGTGTTTTTTGCACCAAAAAAATAAAACAGCATTACAAAAAAATTTCTGATTAAATTTAAGTACGGGTGGCTTTTTGAACAAAACTGGGCCCCCCAAAAGTAAAACAGTTTTTAAAAAAGTTATACGGAAAAGAAAAAGGTGGGTTTTGCCCCATAAAATCACCTCAGTTACAGAAAATTTCTGAAACCCAAAAATAAGCAAGGTGGCCTTTGAACAAAAGGGGGCTGCCCCAAAAGTGAAAAAACACCTATTTAAAATTTATAGGGATAACAAAAGGTGGGTTTTGCCCCCTAAAAATACCCCTGAAGTTACTAGAAAATTTCGTATCCTAATAAAGTAAAAGGGTGGCTCTTTAAACAAAACGGGGCTGGCCAAAAGGGAAAAAACACCGTCTAAAAGTTTCGGATAAAAAAGGTGGGTTTTAGTGCTGCCCCCCCTGTACCCCCCTACATGCCCCCAAAACAGCTTTACACTTAATGTAGGTATTACCGAACTTGGAAGAAATTGCGTAAACAATTTTGGGATGATTTTTTCCGGGTTCCTTTGTAAAAAACACCCATGGGGTCGATGTACTCCGTACCCGGGATAATTCCGTAAGGGGTTAGTTTCCAATAGGGGGCTTTTTAGGGGGGTTTTTTAAGTTTTAGCACCTGAGGGTGTCTGCAAACTTCAAAAAGGTGCTAAAAAAAATTGTAAGAAAATGAAACCCCGAATCCATTAGGGGCTCCTCCATTCTGGGGGCTTTTGGGTTTTCCAAATAGCACACTAGGGGGGCGTTTCTAGGGTCCCAAAAAATTGGGGCCCGGGCCCCCTTTTGTTTTGTTTTGCTCTTAGGGCTGGGGTTTTCCGCATTTTTCACGCCCCATTGACTGTGGGATGATTTTTACAGGGAAAAAATTATATCCCTTTCCTAATGTTACAAAATTTTAAAATGTTGAAAAAAGAATCTAAAAAGAAACTAAATTTTCATAAAATAGAAGGGGGAAATTCCATCCAATTAGCCACGGGAATTTTCAGACAATGGCAGCCCAATTCAGGACAACTGGCCTGTAAATTGGCACACAAGGACCGTTGTCCCTTTAATTAGTGGGGTTACAAGGTAAAATTTATTTTTAAAACATCCCTTTTTGGACTGACAAACACAAGTGTTCTGAAACCCCCCTGTAAGGGGCCCGGTTTACACTGCATCAAGGTTTTTTGCTGTGGATCATCGATCTCTGCCAATTGTTTGATGTTGGACAGAAAAAATCACAGCAACTATTTCTTCCTTTTCAACACAGACACCACACAGAAAACCCGACGGACCCCCTGTAATAAAAAGGATCCGGGGCGCCGTGGGGTTTTTCCCCCCAGTGAACAGATCCCCCCCTTTAGTTTTTCCCTCTGTCCCCGAGGTTTTCCCAAACGGCCTCGACCAGAGGTTTATCAGGTCAAAAATAGACATATTTTATCACAAAAATTGTTGACCTGCTTAAAAAAAGATAATATGTCGTTTATATCACACAAAGGGCTCCAGAACAACTAAAACTCCTAAGGCTGGTTCACACGGTTTTTTCAACCGTAAACGGGGAACGGATTTTGGCCTGCAAATTACGGCTTGAATAAGGGGCGGGGTGGTGGAGCTGCTCGCCGGCCCCATAAACATTGCATTATTCACGGCGGTACGCGCCCTAAAAAAAGAACCCCCCGAAACCCTAACGAAGGGGAACCATGACTTTTGGGGGGGGGAAACCTAGAGCTCCCCTAAAAGTCTGGGATTTTTGGCTGTATAAACTGTAGGTTTTTAAGCGAAGGTTTCAGTGTTTTGGGTATATATTTATTGTAATTTAAACTTTTGAGCCCGAGGGGAAAAGGTTTTGAGGGGGCAGCTTTTGGTCCCCCACATTTTGATTAGGCTCCTCTCTGTGAAGCTTATAGTTAGACAGGGGGGGGTTGGATATGACGGGAGGAGTTGTGGATGGGGAAAAAAATTTTTAAATGTGATTGGGGGGGGTTTAGCTAGATATATAACTTTCCGGGCTTCACTTCCTTTCTTCCCCTCTTTTTCCAAAAAGCAAAAAGATGTGTCGGGATCAGGGGAATACAAAAGCACAGGCCCCCTCCATAACACAGGAGGGGAAATTTTCCCCACCCCATAAATAAAACAGCAGGGAAGTATAACAATGCTGTATTGTATATGGGGAATTTTTACAAAAGGAAATTTAAAGTAGCACATGAGGGATGTATCTCTTTCCCCCCCCCTCACACTGCAGGCTGGGCTGTGGCCTGCTTTTCTGTAAACATTTTAAACTGTTCATTCAGTTTTTTCTGCGCTCTCTATTGGAAACTGGGAGATAACAAAGTGTTGTGAAAACGGTGAGAGAAGGGCACCTGAGGGGGGGAGGGGAAAATTCACAAAATTGGGTTTTAGTGAAAGGCTGGGGGGGATGATGTATAGGGGGGAATCCTGTCAGCGCTGGTTTCGACCCCGTGGCCCGGATGTACTATTGCTGGGGAGGGGGCTTTTTCTCCCCCTTTTAATAGAGGCTGGAGATCTGTAATTGATCACCTTCACAGTGCTGTATACTGAGCCCAGGCCATCACAGTGCTGTATACTGAGCCCAGGCTGTCACAGGAATGTATACTGAGCCCAGGCTTTCACAGGAATGTATACTGAGCCCAGGCTATCACAGGAATGTATACTGAGCCCAAGCCATCACAGTGCTGTATACTGAGCCCAGGCTATCACAGGGATGTATACGGAACCCAGGCTATCACAGTTTTATATACTGACCCTGCTATGTACAGGGCATTATTCCCCTGCTTAGTATTGTGGTTGGTGATATCACAGCAAATGAACTCTACATTAGGACTGGTTACCGACCCTGCTATGTACAGGGCATTATTTCCCATCTTAGTATTATGGTTTAGTGATCGGTATATAACCTTTACCTCAGGGCTGTATTCTGACCCTGCTATGTACATGGTATCAGCTCCCCCTTTCTCTACGTGGAGTTTGGTCTTTACCTGATCCCTCGTATCACTATGGATACATATTTCGTGGGGCATGCTGACTATAGTCTATTTTGTGCTACATATATTAACCCTGCTGAAGATGGTTGATAGGGGGTCCTTGAAGTTGGTGGATAATATTTTGGGGATTCATCCCAGTGGTCTGGCGTCTATGGTTAGGCTCATGCAGGGTGAGGTCCCGGCGAGCCAATGGTTAAATTTGCCAGTCAGGAGCAGCGCCAGACATGCAGAGAGAGCATCGGTGAAGTCCATGGGGCTTGGAACGGCAAGGTCCCAATGTGGGCCGGATGCCCTCCACGGGCGGCATTGGGCTGGCCCTGCAGCATCAAGAGAGACCCCAGAAGTTACAGCAGACGAGCACCAGGACAGCGAAAAAGGGCAGCATGGCTCCTGCATACTGGCAATTGTGGCTTATGGTTCCTCGGAGTCTGTGAAAGTGGCTAGAGGTAAGGTGGTCAGAGTATTGATATAAGGCGGCAGAATCTCTCGTAGCTTCAAAGTCCTCCTTCTCCTTCAGTATGCATACTAACCCTGCTATAATTAGGGCGAGTAGGGGTGTCTTTGGAGTTGGTCGTTAAGTTTGGTTTTTGGGATTTCATCACCTTCGTGATGGTCACACCCATGTTTGGGTGTGGTCTTGGCGCTTATGGGGAGTCGTGCAGGGTGGTGTCCGGAGAGCGGCTGTTTAACAGTGCCACAATGGTGGTTTCTGGTGCTCTCTGAGCCACTTGGGTGGAAATCGGCTGGGGATAAGGTGTTCTGAGCATTGATATAAAACCCGCCAGATCATTTAGCTTCATAGAACCTACTTCCTTCAGTTTGGAATACTAATCCTGTTTATTGTACTTAGGTTTTTTTAGGGGGTCCTTGGAGGAGTCTGGCGACTAGGTAAGGCTCCAAGAGCTGGAACGGTTTCCAGTTCCAAAACAAAGGGAAAAAAAAAAAAAAAAAAAAAATATATAATATAATATATATATATATAATATATAATTTATATATATATATATATATATATATTTATATATTGGTGTAGGTAGGTCGCCCGAGTATGATTCCCTCAAGGGTTAACTGTTTTGAAGAGATCTTTTTTTTTTATGGCGAAGGTGGGCTCTTTCAGGCTGTATCCTGGGAGCAAAAATGGTTGAGTCAGCAAGGCTGGCTTTTGGGCCTGTAGCCAGGGGAGTGAGGCTGGGGTAATGGTGTTTTATCCCTTCGGGGATTGGTCGCCAGGTCTTTGCACACGAGGTGTGGTTTGTTTGATGAGATCTGGCGATGGTGGCTCTTTCCAAGGCTGGTAGTATCCCTGGAGAGCAAAAATGGTGGAGCAGCAAGACTGGCTTTTGGGGCCTCCGAGCCTGTGGAGTTTTGGCCGGGCGGGTAATGGTGTTTCTGCGACCCTTAGGGGTTGGTCGCCAGGATCGCTTAGTGCCATTATTGAGGTTTACGGTTATTTGCTTCGCGAGCCAGCTGGGAGTATTGTCCAGAGTACTGATATGTGGGTGTTCGCCAGCTTTTATCTTCAAGGACATCCTTCTTTTAGGGGACTAAGAACAGGATGAATTACATGGCTCTTTTTAATTTTGCCATTATTCTAGTTGCAATCATCAAGATGAGTCACGGGGGGCTCTGCGTATACTGATCGGTGGTAGTTATTACGTATTAGTGAGATATTGGCACAGTTTTATATAGATATTTGCTATGTGTTTGTTTTAAACATGTTTCCTATGGCTTAAATTAAATCTGTTAAAATACAATGTGAATTATGGTTCCTTGAGGTTGCTACAATTTGGCCAATGATAATGATCATTTTAGATATGGCTTCATGATGTGTAGAGGTGATCATCGGGGGCAGGGTCCCGTGATTGGGAGGAAGGAACATCGCAGTTATGTGTCTCTACTAGTGTTGAGCGATTTTTATCGACAAAGTTGAATCGGCAGTTTTATGGTGATCGAAAATTCCAGATCATGCGATAATTTAGTTAAATCTGTGCATCATTATTAAGATCGCGCCTTTTTCGGCGCTTCCTGTACATTTTGGCGGCAGCAAATGGATTACAGAATAGAGCAGGGTGAGATGTGTGTGCGACGTCATGACTGGGATGTGTATGGTTGCGATTGGCTGTATATGTGGAAAAATCACATGACCCGTTTTAATAGAACAGAGTTTCCTGTTTCAGCCTCAGTGTCTCTCAGGAGGTCTCAATAGGATAGGACCTGCGCTCTGCTGTGGCCAAACAGCTAGCGAAATTAGTCTATTTCTGCACAGAGAAACCTCCTCACAACTATATCACAACCCAATAGATAGAACTCAACTATCGTGAACATGTTATGTAGATGCTAGAGATATTTAAACTCGCTCTGCCAACCCACCACCCGCCCGTACATTCGTGTAGCGCCCCGACCTGGGGGGGGGGGGCCCCGCGGGCGAACACAGACAAGCTCTATTCTATAAAGAACACGGGATAAAAGTTCACCGAAGACTTAGTGTTGACATTGTAGTGGGAATATCATTATTATTAACAGTTTGCTATTGAAATATTTCTGGATATTGGGCAGCCTGAATTATATTGGATAAACATCATTTCTTAGTAACTGCAGGCCTCTTTGGTTAGCTGCAAAACTCCACTTTTTATTATCTGTATTCATTTCAGATAGGTGTTCAATTGTACCCATTACACCTGTTGAATGTTGATATATCCACCTGCACTTCAAATTACAAAACCAGCAATTTGTAGTCAGCACAGGTTGTTTGTTGCCAAAAAGTACCGGTGTATCGTACGAAAAACATCACAGTTACGTGTTTTTGTGACTTTTGCGCACCCCAGCACTGTTCATTGACGCAGCATCTAGTAAATCTTAAAAACAGCAATTCTATATTCACAAAGGTGAATTGTAAGGTGCAAAAATACCGTTTATTATTATCAAAACATAACAGTTACGTTAGTTTTTTGACTTTTGGCACCAGCATGTTCATTGACGCAGCATCTACGTTAAAATCTTAAAACAGCAATTCTATATCACCACAGGAGAATTTAAAGGTGCAAAAAATAACGTTTATTATGTCAAATTAAACATTACGTGGTTTTGACTGTTGCGCAACCCTGCACTGTTCATGACGCAGGATCTACCGTAAATCTTAAAAACAGCAATTTCTATATTCACCACAGGTGAATGGAAAGGTGCAAAAAATACCGTTTTTTATATCAAAACATTAACAGTACGTTGTTTTTTGACTTTGCGCTCCCAGCACTTGTTCATGATGCAGCATCTACAGGTAAATCTTAAAACAGCCAATCTATATTCAACCACAGGTGAATTGAGAAAGGTGCAAAAAAATACCGTTTATTATATCAAACTATAACAGTTAAGTGTTTTTGACTTTTGCGCACCTAGCATGGTCATTGACGCAGCATCTAGTAAATCTGTAATACAGCAATTCTATATTCAACACAGTGTGAATGAAAAGGTGCAAAAAAAAATACCGTTTATTATATCAAAAACATAACAGTTACGTGTTTTTGGACCTTTTGCGCACACAGCACTGTTCATTGACGCAAGCATCTACGTAAATCTTAATAAACAGCCATTCTATATTCACCCCATGTGAATTGAAAGGTGCAAAAATTCCCGTTTATTATATCAAAACATAACAGTTACGTGTTTTTGACCTTTTGAACACCCAGTACTGTTCATTGACGCAGCATCTACGTAATCTTAAAACAGCAATTCTATATTCACCACAGGTGAATTGAAAGGTGCAAAAAATACAGTTTGATTATATCAAACATAACAGTTACGTGTTTTTTGACTTTAGCGCACCCAGCACTGTTCATTGACGCAGCATTAGTAAAATCTTAAAACAGCGATTCTATATTCCCCACTGGTGAAATGAAAGGGGAATGGGTTGTGAGAGTGATGGGGGTTTCAAAAGGCCGGGGGGTAAAAAGGACTAACGGAAGAGCAGTGGGAGTGCCAAAAAACTATCGTTTATTATATCAAAACATAAACAGTTACGTGTTTTTTGACTTTGCACAACCCGCACTGTTCATTGACGCAGCATTAGTAAAAATCTTAATAACAGCAATTCTATATTTCACCACAGTGTTGAATTGAAAGGTTGCAAAAAATACCGTTTATTATATACAAAACATAACAGTTACGTGTTTTTTTACTTTGCGCTCCGCACTGTTCATGAAGCGAGCATCTACGTAAATCTCTATTACAGCAATTCTATACTTCACCACAGTGTGAATTGAAAGGTGCAAAAAAATACGTTTATTATATCAAAACATAAGTTACGTGTTTTTGACTTATGCGCCACCCAGCACTGTTCATTGATGCAGCATCTACGTAATCTTAAACAGCAATTTCTTTATTCACCAACAGAGTGAATTGAAAGTGCAAAAAAATACCGTTTATTATATCAAAACATAAAGTTACGTGTTTTTTGGACTTTTGCGCAACCGAGCTCTGGTCATTGACGCAGCATCTACGTAAATCTTTAAAAACAGGCAATTCTGATATTCACCACAGGTGAATGAAGGTGCAAAAAAATACCGTTTATTATATCAAAAACATAAACAGTTACGTGTTTTTGACTTTTGCGCTCAGTCACTGGTCCTTGACGCAGCATTCTAGTAAATCTTAAAAACAGCAATCTTATTCACCACAGATTGAATTGAAAGAGTGCAAAAAATACAGTTTATTCTATCAAACGCTTACAGTGACGTGTTTTTTGACTTTTGCGCACCCAGCACTATTTTTTTTTTCATTTTGAGCAGCATTCTACGTAAATCTTAAAACAGCAATTCTAATTCAACACCAGGTGAATTGAAAGGTGCAATAAAATACCGTTTATTATTATCAAACCATAACTTGTTTCGTGTTTTTTTGGGATCTTTTTGCGCACCCAGCACTGTTCATTGACGCAGCAGCATCTACGTAAATCTTAAACAGCTTCTAGTATTCACCCACATGTGGAATTGAAGGTGCAAAAAATACCGTTTTATTCTATCAAAAACATAACAGTTAACGTGTTTTTTGGACTTTTTGCACACCAGTAAGTACTGTTCATTGACGCAGCATCTACGTAAATTCTTAAAACCAGGCAATTATATATTCACCACAGGTGAATTGAAAGGTGCAAAAAAAAATACCGTTTATTTATCAAACATAACAGTTACGGTGTTTTTTTGACTTTTGCGCACCCCAGCACTGTTCATTGACGCGAGCATCTACGTATATCTTTAAACAGCAATTCTATATCAACACTGGTGATTTGAATGGTGCAAAAAATACCGTTTATTATATCAAAACATAAACAGTTACGTGTTTTTGGACACTTTTGCGCACCTAGCATGAATTCATTGACGCTAGCATCTACGTGTAAATCTTTAAAACAGCAATTTATATTCACCCAATTTGAATTGAAAGGGCAAAAAAACTACGGTTTATTATATCAAAACATAACAGTTACGTGTTTTTTGACTTTTGCACACCCAGTACTGTTCATTGACGCAGCATTTTACGTTAAATCTTAAAACAGCAATTCTATATTCACACAGGTTGAATTGGAAGGTGCAAAAAAATAAGATTATTATATCAAAACTAAACAGTAGTGTTTTTGACTTTTTTTTTGGGCGCACCCCAGCACTGTTCATTGAGCAGATCTACGTAAATCTTAAAACAAGCAATTCTTTATTCACCACAGGTGAATTGAAAGGTGCAAAAAATATCGTCTTATTATATCCAAACATAACAGTTTCGTGTTTTTGACTTTTGCACACCCCAGCACTGGTCATTGACGGCAGCATCTACGTAAATCTTAAAAACCAGCAATTCTAATTCACCACAGGTGAATTGAAAGGTGCAAAAATTACCGTTTATTATATCAAAATAACAGTTACGTTTTTTATTTACTTATGCGCTCCCGATTTTCACTTACGCCTCAACACCACTTAACACCATCCCTACTACAAAACCCCCCTTATCTATACCTATTCCCCCCACACCTTTTTTCCCAACAGACACAATTGTGTTTTTGTTGGTTCCGGCCTAAACACAATTAAGGGTGGGTTTTTTATATCGCAAAACATAAACAGTTAGTGTTTTTTTGACCTTTGCGCACCCAGCACTGTTCATTGACGCAGCTATCTACGTAAATCTTAAAACAGCCAATTTCTATATTCACACAGGTGAATTGAAAGGTGCACTCTCTATCGCTCACGTTATTATACCAAAACTAACAGATATGTGTTTTTTGGACTTTTGCCAGTCCAGATTTTGATAGACACCTTGCAGTTAACTTTGAATCCAGCAATTTTGTTTTGATTGAGGGATTTGAGAATAGCTGTGATTTGCCGTCTTTTACTAAGAGACTTTAATAACTATTCCTTACATTCTCAATTTTTATATTTCTGAACATGGAGCGTAATCAGGTGGTAGATAGCCTAAGCAGAGGCAAAGAGGGGGTAGCACATGGGAGTAGAGGGCTACGAGGGAGAAGGTGCTCCTTTCAGTGCTGGCGGACAACACGCATGCCAGCGGACGTCAGTCGCAGGACCGTTCGAGGCCTGTCATCGCGGGTCGGGCATGTTGAATCTAAGTAACGAACATCGTCGCCAATCTGTCCTTCAGTAGTTATTGACACCTGCAATCTAGCAGTCTTACCTCCTCGTCCTCGCAGTTCACGGGCCAAATGTCGTCATCAGCATCATCTGCATCCGTCAACAAGGAGCAGCCAATGTAATCGTGTTGTACCACCATTGTGGATAATCCATTGTCTGAAGGACTCTTTGTTGAACAAAATGCGGTTGGGGTTCAGAAGGCATGTAAAGAACAAGAGGATGAATTTAGTCTGCTCTGACGCCCAGTTACGATGATGCCATCAGAGGAGGTGAGGGAAGCGGTCAATGGGCAAAAATACCGGGTCGCGGTCGCAACGCTTGCAGTTGCCCCTTGCATGTAGCCCGCGGCTTTATGGATGCAGTAAGTCAGGACGGACCAAGTCATGTGTTGGATGATGATGATGATGACGACATTGGGGAATCCATCCTTGGTCTTTCCGCAGAATTTGCTTGCGAGCGCTTTCATAGTGGCACGAGGAGGAGACGATGGGGTGAGTGTCAATACGGGTCCGCCACAAAAAGGGAGAGGGCGGGGTCGCTGAAGTCCGCTGATATGATTTCGCCAGCCACGGTCAGCGCCAAACCCAGGAGTCATCGCTTTCGCGTCAAAAGGTCTAGGATCTCAAGCCTGGGCCTGTCTTTGAGCAAGCCTCTGATTCACCCAGCGAGGTCATATGCCGCCTTTGCCGTTAAACGCATAAGTAGAGGCAAGAAAACCTTAGGTGTTAAACCACCACCAACATGTCTAGTCACCATTGCAGCGAATGCTGAGTTGAAATGGAGGGAACCACTTGGCCAAAAAGCCAGACCGACACCGGGGCCTCCATCCCCTCTGTCACACCCTCTGTCTCCGCCTCCTCCTACCTTCCGCCACACCAAGCGTTCCTCAGCTGCCCATGTCTTCTCAGAGTCATGAGCAGGGATCAGCCCTCCGCTTCTGCCTCCACATCGCCGAGTGTAGTTACCACCAGTACCACAGAGGACCTCCTACCCTTCTCCTTTCCGCCAGTTTGACGACCGGCTCCGCAGTACAGGGCCAGTCTAGCAGCCAGCCTTCTGTTTCCAGGTTTGGGATAAAAGGGTCAGAATGAAAGAAGGAAACACTTTAACCCAAACCATCCCAAAGCAAAAAGCCTGAATGTCGGCATTGCAGGCTTTTGGCCTTGGAAATTTCGCGCACTTCCGGTTTCAGGTGTCAACAATGGGTTCCGCCCAACCCACTCCCAGCCCCCCCGCCCACCACTCGCTAGCCCTGATGCAAATCTCCAGATGCCGAGAAGCATTTCTTTGCCAGAAAAGCCGTCCTCTGCTGGCCAGCCACGTGTCATCTAAAAATTTCAAGCGCGTTGTCTGCATCTGTGTCCGGAAAAAGTCCATCTCACCACGACACTGGATAGTAAGCACGGCAAATGGCCGCTATATCTCTGTGACAGCTCCACTGGGTGAGCTGGGTGGATGTCTCTGGGGGTGACGGTGGTCTTCAGGCTCGGTGCACGCTCTTTCAAAAACCGGCAGGGATGGTGCAGGGTCTTTCCCCCAAGGTCCTCTGGTGGCATTCATGTGCAGAGACACCAGCCGTGTTGAAATCTAATCTGCCTGGAGACCGTCCACACACAGGTCAGGAGCTGTGGACGGCTCTAAGCAAGAGGTCAAAGTGATGTGGCTGGGTGAACAAGAACCTTGTGCAGGCAAGGTGGTGGTGTGCGATTAAAGGGGCGAAATCTGCTGGCCGCCCTTAGATCGGTAGGCTGAAAGCACATCCCTTGCCTGGCACATCGCATGAACTTGTGTCCAGAAATTTCTAAAGAAGCTACCCGGGTCTGGACTGCCTGCTGGAGATAGGCTCGAGGTCTGATGGTTCGCACTTCCGCCGTTCGCACCCTGCTTAGTCATCCCGCATGGCTTGCGTTGCAGCCGTCAGCTCGGCCTCCCGTCAACCGTATCATGTTGGACGTGGCAACACGCTGGAATTCACCCTCCCCATGCTTCAGCGATTGTCTGGCAGCAGCGCAAGGCCATTACGCAGGTACGCAGTGACACATGGCCCTCCTGACAAGCGAGCCGGTACGGACCCCGGGGTGTTGAACCACAAGGAGTGGAGGCAGGTGAAAGAGACTCTGACCATCCTTGCCAATTTGAAAGAAGCCACCATATGGTCCAGTGCGGACAATTGCCCTTGTCTGCTATGAGATTGTGGTGATCTTAGTCGGGATCGTCGTTGGACAACTCTGAAACAACACGGTCCCGCCTGCGACGGAGGAGGTGACGGACACAGTATGCGGCACACGGTGCCTTTCTCTCCGTCAAATCCACAAGGCCGACAGTTCGCTAATTTCACGGTTTCATTTTAGGCAGTGGTTTCGGGGTCCAGAGCTAGTGCAAGGTGGGCATCCAGCTACTCTGGGTGCATCAGCTCAGGAAGTCAGGGCTGTGTTGAAGCTGTTGCGGAGGCAGCGGTAGGAGGAGGTGGAGGATGGTATTCCTAGAACACCGATGTTACCGAGTCCCTGCCTTGGAAAAGAGGTTGTGCGCGAATATGAGTCGGAGGAGGAAGATGTGGAATATCAGTATGGCTAGTGCCCCTCTGTACCAGAGGCTTGGGAAATCATGGGCTCCATTTCACATGAGTGGCTTGGATGACTCCATTTCCTCCATACATTGATCCTCGCATTAAGGCCATCAAAATGAAACAACAGTTACTGGGTGGCACCCTCCTGGATCCCCGGTACAAAACAAAAATCAGCACTATCCGTCCACCCACCCAAATAAAAATAGAGAGTAAAATGCAGGAATTGGAGACCTTTTGCTTGATTGATCAACTGGAGACATATGTTGCGTCTGCTTCACGTTCCCCAAATGTCCCGGTGGAACAACATCAGCGACGTGACAGCAGTAGAGTGCCAAGTAGGCGTAGCGGCAGCAGCAGGCAAGGTGGCAGAAGCCTAATGGGTGACCTCTGGCAATCTTTGTTTACCACCTCACCAACGCATGCAATGCAGGGCACACATCCAACACACAGAGATCAGCTTAAGATCATGGTGCACGACTATCTGCGTCTCAACACCGATGTTTTTGCATGTGTTCCGGACCCAATAGACTTCTGGGTATCCAAAATGGACGAATGGCTGAGCTGGCTCGTCACGCCATAGAGGTGTTGTCCTGCCCAGCAGCCAGCGTCATATCTGAGCGGACCTTCAGCACAGCTGGAGGAGTCATTACAGACAAACGCATTCGGCTTTCCACAGATAATGTGGATCGTTTGACTTTCATCAAGATGAATCAGGCATGGATCTCTGATGATGTTGTGGCCCCAATTGCCGAGGTCACCGATTAGTTGCCAGTCTACTTCACATTCCTTTTCAAACAGAAATGGTCCTCTTGAAAACTTTTTTTTTAAATGATCATTTCTTACTGCAATTTTTATTCTCTTTTCCCAACAGTTCATTTTGCTGGTTTTGCTGTGAGGAGACTGTAAAAGACAGCAAGGTTTCATGACAACACCGTATTCCATTTACTCACTTTATCTTAAGAAGTTTTCGCATTGTCAATGGTTTTGAGGTCATGTTGCTGTGAGATACAGCAATAATCATGGTCCTTTGGAACAGAAATGTGACTTCTAAGTGGCATTTCTCCCTCACAATTTTTAATAGTGCATTAGAAGTCATATTTTAATTTTTTGGGTTTTTGCTGTGAGATACAGATAATTGGCCTTTGAAAGAAATGTGGGTTTTAAGTGGCATTTCTCCTAAATTTTTAATGTGGGAGAGTCATTTCTATTTTTTGGTCTTGCTGTGAGATACAGCAATAATCATGGTCCTTTGTAAAGAAATGTGGCTTCTAAAGTGGCATTTCTCCCTCACAATTTTTAACAGTGGCTGAGAAGTCATTTTTATAATTTTTTGGGTATGCTGCTTTGAAAATGCAATGCAATCCTACAGGTCCTATTATAAAAAAATTGTTGGTTTCTAACCGACTTTTGTTCTTCACAATTGACCAAAGTGGCTCTCAAGGGTCATTGCTTGAATTTTTGGGGGCATTTTGCATGTGAATACAGCAATTACTACAGGTTCTATCTAAAATTGTTTTTTCTAACAGAATGTGTTTCACAAGTTGGACCAAAAGTGGTCTCAAGGGTCATGCTTTGAATTTTTGGGGGCATTTTGACTGTGACATGCAGTTATACTACAGGTTTCCTATTCTAAAAAATGTTGTTATCTAAACCGAACATTTTTCTTCATAATGTCCAAGAAGTGGATCAAGCGGGTGATGGTGCTGACAGAAACAGGAATAGGTAGGAAATGTTAATGGACAATATTGTGCAAAATGATCTTGTTTTTGCAAGATCTTTTACATAGCTATCAAATCCTGTATGAGACAACCCATTTAATACAATGAAAAAAAGAGAAACAAAGACATGGTGGGATCCATCCTATTTTAAAAATGTGTTTTTAGAATTAAAGTACTAAAAAACTTGCATGTACAAAATAGCTGTTAAAAAATTCATCTGAAATGTACAAAGGAGGTACAGGAAAAATTGACCAGATGTAGGTTATTCAGAGGGATCTGGAGTATGGAGCACGGACAGAGAACAAAAAGTACTGAGACCATTTCCTCAGCACGTTGAGTATAATGAGAAAACGGGAATGCCAAGATAAAGGGGAACCTGGGTGTAACAGGAAGGGGGGTGGGAGCGTTAACACCAGCATTTCAAGTGACGCTCAATTGGTCCACCACTCATACGGAGGGCAAGCGATACCCAGGTATTGACCTGTGTACAGAGGAAGGCTGGAGTTTCTCTCACTTCCGCTCCGCACTCTGCTTTCGCACGACAGTTTTCGTGTTGCTTGCTGCGTCATCAGGGCATTTTTAACCAGCGTGTTAATAGATGGACGGTACGCAAGCCTGGGCTTTCATCGCACCCACTGATAAACTCAGGCCCTGGGTCATGCTGTGGCCCTGGACTGGTATAGTAATGTCCAGTGAAACTAAAATGCGTGTTGAACAGACTCTTTTTCAGCAATTTTTTTATGTGGGGGTCATGCAGGTTTGGGGCTCATAGCTGTGGCCGTGGACAGGTATATTCAATGTCCAGTGAACTAAAATGGTGTGTTGAAAGATGGCTCCTTTTCCGGGCACTTGTTTTTAAATGTCGGGGGTCTGCAGTTTGGGGATCATGCTGTGGCCCAGGACAGATATAGTCAATGTCCAGTTCACTAATATGGTGTTGAAAGACTCCTTTTTCCGGCACTTTTTTAATGTGGGGTTCTTTTGCAGGTTGGGGCTCAAGCTGTGGCCATGTCAGGTATAGTCAATGGTCCAGTGAACTAAAATGGTGGTTGAAAGACTCCTTTTTTCAGAGCACTTTTTAAATGTGGGGGTCATGGCAGGTTTGGGGCTCTTTGCTGTGGCTCCAGGAACAGGTTTAGTACTATGTCCAGTGACAACTAAAATGGTGGTTCAAAGACTCCTTTTTCGGCCACTTTTTAAAGGTGGGGGTATGCTGGTTTGGGGCTCATGCTGTTGTGGCCCAGGACAGGTATTGTCATATGTCCAGTGAAACTAAAATGGTGGTTGAAAGACTCCTTTTTCCGGCACTTTTTAAATGTGGGGGGTCATCAGGTTTGGGCTCATGCTGTGGCCCAGGACAGGTATAGTCAATGTCAGTGAAACTAAAATGGTGGTTGAAAGATCTCTTTTTCCGGCCACTTTTTAAATGTAGGGGGGTCATGCGGTTTGGGGCCCTGCTGTGGCCCAGGACAGGTATAGTCAATGTCCGTGAACTAAAATGGTGGTTCCAACGACTCTTTTTCCGGCAATTTTTAAATGTGGGGTCCACATGCAGTTCTGGGGCTCATGCTGTGGCCCAGGACAGGTCTAGTCAATGTCAGTGATACTAAATGGTGGTTGAAAACTCCTTTTCCGGCAACTTTTTAAGAATGTGTGGGGTCATGCAGGTTTTGGGGATCATGTGTGGCCCAGGAAGGTTATAGTCAATGTCCAGTTCAACTTATAATGTGGTTGGAAAGACTCCTTTTTCCGGACTTTTTAAATGTGGGGGGTCGATGCAGGTTTGGGGCTCATGCTGTGGCCAGTGACAGGTATAGTCATGTCCTGATCAACTAAAATGGTGGTTGAAGACTCCTTTCTCCGCACTTTTTAGAATGTGGGGGTCATTGCAGGTTGGGGTCAGGCTGGCCTGTCAGGACAGGGAATATTCAATGTCCAGTTCAAGTAACCTATGATGGTTCAAATCATACTGCCTTCTGGCACTTTTTAATTTGGGGGTGATGCAGGTTTAAGGGTCATGCTGTGGTACAAGAAAGGGATGTAAATGGTACTGTGACTTTTTTCTGTGACTTGTATACCTAAAAGTATTGTTGCCTACAGTATGTTGCACATATCCATTTGAATGTTGTGGATGTTTTAATTTCAGATTCTCCAGGCCTTGTTTGGGTGTAATAATGAAGGTGTTGTTATCTCCCATGACTTAACTTCATCAGCACGCATAATCGATGCCAATATCGAAAAACTTATCGATAGCGGCCGAAACTATCGACTATCGATCGATCTCGATAGCCAACGCAATCGCTCAACACTACTTATATACAGCAGTACCTCTGTACTGCTGTATACAGGATTTTCATTTACAGATTGTACTTCTTTATCACATATAGTTTATGAAACAGTAATGGCAGATTACAATTTATCTTTAAGGCACAGTTGAGTAAGTTCACCATCTTTGCATATGAGAGGAGATGTTCATTTGAGTGTTATAAACAGGGTTAGAGTCTCAGATGGCAAATGAGTACAGATGACTCCTTGTACAGTATAAGAGATAATTTTATGGGGAGACACAGTCCAAACAATGTAGAAGGGATCTTTACTGGTTGGCTTCCCATGGAAGAAGCAAAACAGACTTAAGTACTCACAGTTACTTTGCACTACCGTTCCCTATTGCAGGGTTTAGAGTTGACATGGAAGTCACTTTGCACGTATAACAAGAGAGCCTAGGTGCAGCTTTATATCTCTTGATTGTAGACACATTTCTACTTTAAAGAAGAGGTAAATATTAATTGTCCCCTCAATGTGGATTGGATGGATGCAGGGAGTCGTAATACTTTTCACAGTGTCATATAGTTTCACCATACGTGCTATATCAAGAGCCTCTGTAGAGTTGACTTTCCTCTCCCCTGGCTACGCCAGGATTTCCTGAACTAGGGCTCTCTAGATTAGCACCGGACCAAACCCAGTTGGTTCCAACTTGGTGGTGTGTGGGGATGGAGCTTGAAGACTCCTTCCTCATTGTTTTAGTGCTTTCCAGTAGCAACTGATATTGATTATAAACACTAAACTCTCATACATATACATTGGCCACTAGGTGTCAGCATAGTACAAAGCACATGGCATATTAATTAATCCTCAGTGTAAGCACATAACCAAAGCATTATAAGCTCATAACTATTAATACATTATACATCTTCTAACTCACAAGAATAATGACACAATGTACCAGATCTACCGCCACACAACAACAGCTTCACTCAGCAGCAGTAGAAAGTGTACTGTGATACCAAAACGGCAACCAATATCAATCCACAATTATGTTGCGTGGGGGACGATCAGAGAGAGGAACAGTGTGCAACACCGTTCCTCATTCATTTAGATGCAACAGCGTCTAAAGTGTTAACCGTAGGGATCAGAGACAGCTCCATTCCCTCCTGTGAGCGGCCTTTGCTGGCTGTAATGAACAGCCGCTGCCTGCCATATATGGAGCGAACTCAGCATATGAGCCTGCTTCATACACCCTTTACTGCATTTGGATGTTCAGGAATGTCCAAATGTGTGACGGGGTTAATATGGCATGAGGGAGTGTCACTATTTTCTAGCCTCTGGGTTGCAGCCAGCTCCTTACTAGCCATAGAGAGAAGAGTCACCCCTGTGTGCACTTATTTTTTCTCTAACTCCAATAGAAATTAAGGTAGACCACACAAGAGTAGTCACCTCTTTATTAGTGTTGATCGAACCGTTCACGTCGACCTTTGTGATTTTTTAGAACTCAAACCGAATTGAATAGTGTTGAGCGATTATTATCGACAAAGCTGAAATTGGCACGGTATTTACGTTGATCAGATTTTTTAGATCACTCGATAATTTATAGAGGTTAAAATCTGTGCATAATCCTATTAATATCGCGCCATTTCGGCAGCTTCCTGTCATTTTGGTGCCAGCAAATCAGCTTACCAAATAGAGCAGGTAGTGTGTGTGCGACGTCATGCAACTGGGGATGTGTATGGTTGCGATTGGCGTGGAAAAACACATGACCTCGTTTTTACATAGAACAGACCCTTCCTGTTCATGATCAGTGATTTGTCATATCTCAAAGCATTAGACGTGCGCTCTGCCTATCTGTGCAAACACTCATGAATTATTCTATTTGTCACGAGAGACAGCACTACTTTTAGGCAGTGATTCCTTAAAACTCATTAGATCAAGATTTGCTGATTTTAGGTAGTTAGGCAGAGAATTTTAAAAGAGCATACTACCGCTGTAAAGCCATCTACCGCTTGGAATGGGGCAGCCTAACTTATATTAGGATACAGATCTTTTCTAATAAGCTGCAGTCTATTTGTTAGGTGCAAAACTCAACTTTGATTATCTTATATCATTTCATATAGGTGTTCTTTTTCAATTTTGCCATTCCACCTTTGTTATATAGTCCACCCTTGCACCTAATTTGAATCCAGCAATTTTTATAGTCACCACAGGTGAATTTGATAGGTGCCAAAAATATCTTGTATTATAACGTATAGACAAGCTCTATAAAAGAATACTGGATAAAGTTTTCACCAAGACTTAGTGTAGACATGCACTGCAAATAGCTTTATTATTAACAGTTTTCTATTGAAAATATTTCCTGGATATATTGGGCATCCTGACCTTATAGGATATACACAAACTTTTCTAGTAACTGGCAGGTCTCTTGTTAGGGTGCAAAACTCCAACTTTTAATTATCAGTAATACATTTCAGATAGTGTGTTCATTTTCAATTTTTTGCCCAGTTCATCTTGTTGATAGAGGTACCTTGCAGTTAATTTTGAATCCATCAATTGTGTAGTCACCACAGGTGAATTGATAGGTGCCAAAAATACCTTTTATTATCCGTATACATTTCACTACTGTTTTTTGCACTTGCCCAGTCCAGATTGTTGAAAGAGGTACCTGCAGTTAAATTTGAATCCACAATTGTGAGTCGACACAGTGAATTGAGAGGTGCCATAAATAGCTTTTATTATCCGTATACCTTTCAGAAACGTGTTTTTTGCACTTTGCCCAGTCCAGATTTGTTGATATAGACCTTGCAGTTAAATTTTGAAACCAGCAATTGTGTAGTCACCACAGTGACATTGATTATGTGCAAAAAATACCTTTTATTATCCGTATGAGTTTCAGATACGTGTTTTTTGCACTTTGTTGCCCAGTCCAGATAAATTGATATTGGTAACCTTGCAGTAAATTTGAATCCAGCAATTGTGTAGTCACCACAGGAGAATGAAAGGTCAAAAAACCTTTATTATCCGTATACATTCAGATACGCCGGTGTTTTTTGCACTTTTGCCCAGACCAGATTTGTTGAAAGAGGCACCTTGCAGTTAAATTTGAATCCGCAATGTGCAGTTTCAACACAGATAAATTTTATAGGTGCCAAAAATACCTTTAATTACCGTATACATTTCAGTTACGTGTTTTTTTGCACTTTTCGCCCCAGTCCCAGATTTGTTGATAGACCACCCTTTGCATTTAAATTTGAATCAGCAATGTGTAGTCACCACAGGTGAATTGATAGGTAGCCAAAAAATACCTTTTATTATACCGTATACATTTCCGGATACGTGTTTTTTGGCACTTTTGCCATCCAGATTTGTTGTAGAGTACCGCAGTTTAAATTTTGAATCCAGGCAATTGTGTAGTCCACCACAGGTGAATTGATAGGTGGCAAAAATACCTTTTTATTATCCGTATACAAATTTCAGATACGTTTTTTTGCACTTTTGCCCATCCAGATTTGTTGATAGAGCCACCTTGCAGTTAATTTGAATCCAGAAATTGTGTAGTCACCCAGTTTGGAATTGATAGGTACCAAAATACCTTTTATTATCCGTATAACATTTCAGATATGTGTTTTTTGCACTTTTGGCCCAGATCCAGATTGTTGATAGAGCCACCTTGCAGTTAAATTTTTGACTCCAGCAATTGTGTAGCTCCCCACAGTGAATTGATAGTGTGGCAAAAATAACCGTTATTACGTATACACTTTCAGATACGTGTTTATCAACTTTTGCCCCAGTCCAGATTTTTTGATAGAGCCACCTTGCAGTTAAATTTGAATCCAGAAATTGTGTATCACCACAGTTTGAAATTGATAGGTGCCAAAAATATCTTTTATTATCCTTATACATTTCAGATATGTGTTTTTTGCACTTTTGCCCAGTCCAAGATTGTGTTATAAGCCACCTTGCAGTTTAAAGTTGACTCCTGCAATGTGTTTGCACCACAGTGAAGTGAGGTGTGCCAAAAATAACCTTTTATTATCCGTATACATATCAGATACGTGTTTTTTGCACTTTTGCCAGTCCCAGATTTGTTGATTGAGCCACCTTTGCAGTTAAATTTTAATCCAGCAATTGTGTAGTCCACCAAAGAGAAATGAAAGGAACTAAAAATACCTAATTTCCGTATACAATCAATACGTTTTTTTGCACTTTAGCCCAGTTCCAGATTTGTTGATAGAGCCACCTTGCAGTTAAATTTGAATCCAGCAATTTTGTTGTGATTTGAGGGATTTGAGAATAGCTGCCCGGTCAATCGGCAAAAATCCCGGGCAGTCGGCAATGCTTTGCAGTCCCTCTGGCTTGTAGCCCGCAGCTCCTGGATGCAGAATGCAGGACGACGAAAGTCCACCTGTGTTGATGATGACACATGCTTGGATCAAAAGTGGTCTTTCAGCAGAATTTGCTTGCGGCGCTTCATCACTGGAACGAGAGGAAGACGATTGGGGTAAGTGTCAGTACGGTCCCGCCTTAAAAAGGGAAGAGGGCGGTCGCAGGTCCGCTGATATGATTCCGCCAGCCACGGTCAGCTGAAACCCCCGCTAATGCTCCGTCAAAAGGTTCCAGGACCTTTCAAGCCTGGCCTTCTTTGAGCAAGCACTGATCACTCAGTGATGTTCATAATGCCGCCATTGCCGCGAAACGCATAGTCGAAGGCAGGTAATCCTTAGGTGTTTCACCACCACCATGTCTAGTCCACATCAGCGAATGCAATGAGTTTAAATGGAGGCAACACTTGCCAAAAAAGGCCAGACCAATGCCGGCCTCCAACCACTGTCACATCCCTCTGTCTAGCCTCCCCTCCTCCGCCACCACCAAGCGCGTCCTCAGCTGCCCATGTTCTCTCAGAGTCATGATCAGGATCAGCCTCCGCTTCAGACCCACCTCGCCCCGAGAACACACACCACCCAGAGACCCACCTACCCCTTTCTCCTTCCGCAAGTTTGACACCTGCACACCGTACGCGGCAGTCTAGCAGCAGTATTCTGTCTTCCAGGTTTGGGAGCAGAAGAAACACTGAACACAAACCATCCCAAAGGCCCAAAAGACTGATGTCGGCATTGCCAGGCTTTTGGCCTTGGACATGTTTTGCTTTCCGTCTGGTGTAGGCACAGATGGGTTTTCCGCCACGTATGGCCCTATGCCCTGCCCCCATTCCCAGATGCCGAGGCACGCATTTCTTGCAAGAAAAGCCGTCACTCTGCCCTGAGCCAGCCGACGTGTCATCTAAAAATTCAAGCCGTTGTCTGCATCTGTGCCGAAAATTCCAACGGACCACCGCCACATGGACTAGTAAGCACGCAAGGCCGCTATAATCTCTGTGACAGCTTCACTGGGTGAGCTGGGTGGAAATTTCTCAGGGGGTGACGGTGGCTCTCCTAAGGCTCGCGCACGCTCTTGCAAAACCGCAGGATGGTGCAGGCTCTTTCCCCCAAGGTCCTCGGTGGCATCAACGGGCCCAGAGAAACCAGGCCGAGTTGGAAATTAATCTGTCTTGGGAAGACCAACCCACACACAGGTCAGGAGCTGTGGACGGCTCTCACGCAACGGAGAACCCGAAGCGTCTGGCAGGGTGACAAGAACCTTGAGCCAGGCAAGTGTGTTGTGCGATAACGGCGCGAAATCTGCTGGCCGCCCTTAAGATCGGTAGGCTGGAGCACATCGCCTTTCCTGGGGCCACATGTCCATGGAACCTTGTCGTCAAGAAATTTCTAAATGAGCTACCCAGTTTCTGGACCTGCTGCTGAGGAAGGCTTTGAGTCTGAGATTCACTCTTCCGCAGTTTTTCGCACACCCTGCTTCGATCACGGCCTCCCCGTGGCTAACTTTGCAGCATCAGCTCGACATCCCCGACAAACCGTCTCATTGTTACGTGGCAACACGCAGGAATTCCACCCTCCACATGCTCCAGTGATGTGGCAGCAGCGCAATGCATAGACGCAGTACGAAGTGACACATGGCCTGACAAGCACGGTGCGGACCTCGGGGTGTTGAGCCACCGCGAGTGGAGGCAGGTGAAGAGAGCTCTGCATCCACTTCCTTGCCCAGTTTAGAATGAAGCCACCAAATGGTCAGTGCGGACGATGCCCTTGTCAGCATGAAGCAATGTGGTCGATCTTAGTTCTGGAACGATCGATGGACACTCTGAAACATCGAGGTCCCCCAGCGACGGAGGAGGAGACGGACACAGATCGGACGACAGAGCCTTTCACGCTCTGTAGAATCCACAAGGCCCGACAGTTTCTCAATTTTATCGGTCTCTTAGGCAGTGGTTCGGGTCCAGGGCTAGTGCAAGGTGGCGGCATCACTCTCAGGGTGCATCATCTGAGCAAGTCCAGGGCTGTATTTGAAGCTGTGCCGGAGAAGAGGAGGAGGAGGAGGAGGAGTATGTCCTAGACACCGACGTTACCGACGACCCTGCCTTGGAAAAGCGTTGGCGCGAATTTGAGCGGAGGAGGAAGATGAGGAAGATCAGTTGCTAGTTTCCCCTGACCCATAGGCTTGGAAATCACGCTCCATCTCTCACATGAGTGCTTGATGCCTCGCAATTCCCCAACATGATCCTCGGCATCTAAGGCCATCAAAATAGAACAACAGATTACAGGGAGGCCACCCTCCTGGATCCACGTACTAACCAATACTCAGCACTTTCCTTCCACACACCCAAATAGAGAGTTAAAATGCAGGAAATGGAGTCCTGTGCTGCATGATCAACTGGAGACATCTGTTGCGTCTGCTTCACGTTCCTCAAATTGTCAATGGTAGAACAACTTCAGCTATGTGACGAGCAGTAGTAATCGCCGAAGTACCTAGCGGCAGCAGCAGCAGCAGGAAAGGTGCAGAAAGCCTAATGGGTGACCTCTGGCAACCTTATTTACCACCTCACCAACGCATGCAATACAGGGCAACACATCTAACTCACAGAGACCAGCTTAAGATAATGGTGCACCGACTATCTTGCGTCTCAACACCAGATGTTTTTGCCAATGTGGGGGGTGGGGGTGTTTTTTTCCGGACCAATAAACTTTTCTGGGTATTCCAAAATGGACCAATTGCCCGAGCTGGCTCGTCAAGCCATAGAGGTGTTGTCCGCCCAGCAGCCAGCGTCATATCTGAGCGACCATCAGCACAAGCTGGAGAGTCATACAGACAAACGCATCCGGCTTTCCACAGATAATGTGGATCGTTTGACTTTCATCAAGAGAATCAGCATGGATCTCTGATGAAGTGGTGGCCCAATTGCCGAGTCACCATTGGTTTTCCGGTCTACTTCACATTCCTCTTCAAACAGAAATTGTCTTCATTGAAAACTTTTTTTTTAAAATGCTCATTTCTACTGCAATTTTTATTCTTTTCGTCGGTTCCCAACAGTTTCATTTTGCTGGTTTTGCTGTGAGGAGAATGTAAAAGACAGCAAGGTTTCATGACAACACAACGTATTCTTACCTCACTTTATCTTTAGAAGTTTTTTGCATTGTCAATGGTTTTGAGGTCATGTTGCTGTGAGAACAGCTATAATTTATGGTCCTTTGGAACAGAACTGTTGCTTTGATGCATTGCTCCCTCACAAATTTTAAGCAGTGGCCTGAGAAGTCATTTTTATAATATTGGGGGTCATGCTGCTGTTTAAATGCAGCACACACGGGTCCTATTCTAAAAAATGTGTTTCTAACAGACATTTGTTCTTCACAATTGTCAAGAGTGGCTCAAGGGTGATGGTGTCTGTCAGAAACAGGAAATAGGTAGGACACTGTTAATGGACACATATTGCAAAATGACTTGTTTTGCAAGATCCTTTAAACATAGCTAGCAATCCCTGTATTGAACAAACCCATTACGTACAATTAAAAAAGAGAAAAAAGACATGGTGGGAATTCCATCCTATTTTAAAAATGTTTTTACTAGAATTAAACTGCTAAAAACTTGCAGTAACAAAATAGCTAGGTAATAATAATTCCTCTGAATTGTACAAGGGTGGTAACAGGAAGATTGACCAGATGTAGGTTATTCAAGGACATGGAATATTGAGCACGGACAGAGAACAAAGGAACGAACAAGACATTTCCTCCCAGCACGTTGAAGTAAATGAGAAAAAGAATGCCAAGAAAAATGGGCACCTGGGTGGAACAGGAGCGTTTAACCGCACCAGTATTTCCAAGTGAAGCTCAATTGGTCCGCACTCATATTACGGAGGGGCAAGCGCTACCCAGGTCTTGACTGTGTACTGAGGAAGGCCTAGAGGTTAGTCACAGATCCGCACTCTGCTTCATCACGACTGTTTTCGTTGCTGCGTCATAAGGGCATTTTTACCGCGTGTAAATAGATGACGGACGCCAGCCGTTGGCTCTACCACGCACGCCTCTGCAACTCTGGCCCTGGCACTGAACCTCGTGTTAATAGAAGACGTACGCCAGCCTGGGCTCGTCACCGCACCCACTGTAACTCCGGCCCTGGCAGCTGAACCTGCGTGTTAATAGATGACAGACGCTAAGCCTGGGCTCTCACCACACACTAACGCGGACCCAGATAAGTCTGGCCCCTGGCAGCTGGACCTCCGTTATTAATAGATTGACAGACCTAGCCCTGGGCTCTTCACCCCGCGCACACACTGTAAAGTCCTGGCCAGGCAGCTGGACCTTCGTGTTTAAATAGATGACAGACCTTAGCCTGGCTCTCACCGCACACACTGTAATTCTGGCCCCAGGCAGCTGACGCTCCGTGTTAACAGATGGCTGACGGCAGCACTAGCTCTCACCGTTAAGGGCAATCAGGAGAGCTTAAAATTTCTCTAAAAAAAATCTGATTTAGAAAAAGGTGAATTCTGTGAGTTAAGTAGGTGTCAAAACAGGGCCCCATAGCTAGACACAAATTACACCATTTGGGTCGCATCATTTGATCTCCAGGGGAGTCGTCCCTAATCACTGAAGAAGGATTTGGAGGAAAATGAAAACATTTAATTGATTGGCTCGAATCACTCTCAAGAAGCCAGTAATGGCAAAGTCTTTCCTCAACTAAGAAGTGTTTTGGGGATGATTAGGACATTTTTTATTACTTATGGGTGTGCGACAAATTAACAAATCTACACGTGTAAAAAATACCTTTAAAAAATCTGCCCAGGGAGGGGTGTAATGTTTGTATGTTATCACACTTGAAAAAAAGCAAAATGATAATAATGTAAAACATCAATAAAACTTTCCCCCCCCCCCCCTAAATTTTAAAAAAAAAATTTTTTCCCCCCCCCCCCCACCCCCCCCCCCCCCCCCCCCTTGTCAACAAATTTCAGTTACAAAAATATACTAAGTTATCAGTCACTGTACAAAATAGCATAGAGCCCCACTTTGTGGATCTGTGGGTCAAACAGGTTTTAGGGTCATGCTGAGGCCCAGGACAGTATGTCTAATGTCCGAGTGAAACTAAAATGGTGGTTGAAAGACTTCTCCTTTATTCTGGCACTATTTTAAATGTGGGGGTCATGCAGGTTTGGTGCTCATGCTGTGGCCGCAGGACAGGTATAGGCAATGTTCCATGAAACTAAAATGTGAGTTGAACGACTCTTTTTCCGGCACTTTTTAAATGTGGGGGTCATGCAGGTTGGGGCTCAGGCTGTGGCCCAGAACAGTATAGTCAATGTCCAGTGAAACTAAAATGGTGGTTGAAAAGACTCCTTATTCCGGCACTTTTTATATGTGGGGTCATGCAGGTTGGGCCTCATGTTGTATGGCCCAGGACAGGTATACGTCAATGTCCAGTTCAACTAAATGGTGGTTCAAAAGACTCCTTTTTCAGGCACTTTTAAAGGTTGGGGGTCATGCAGGTTTGGGGCTCTGCTGTGGCCAAGGACAGTATATAGTCAATGTTCCAGTGAAACTAAGATGGAGGTTCAAAGACTCCTTTTCTGCACTTTGTAATTTGGGGTCAGACTGGTTTTAATGGTCATACTGGCGGTCCAGACTGTATGAGTCAATGTCCAGATTAAACTAAAATGGTGGTTGAAAGACTCCTTTTTCCGCCGTTTTTAATCTGGGTCATGCAGGTTTGGGGCTCATGCTGCGTTCCAGGACAGGGAAATTCAATGTCCATTCAAGTAAAAATGATGTCAAAATCATACTGCCTTCGGGCACTTTTTAAATTTGATGGTCATGAAAGGTTTTCAGGGTCATGCTGTGGTGCAAGACAGGGATAGTGAATGGTCTGTGATTTTTTTTTCTGTGTCTTATAACCTAAGTGTGTTGCCTAAGATGTAGCACGTATCACATTTTGACTGTTGTGATGTTAATTCCAGCTTTCTCCATCCTGTTTGGGTGAAAGAATGAAGGTGTCTTTCCTCTCCCATAGACTTTAATGGTCATCGGCGTATAAAATCTAATATAAACTAACGGCATATCTTATTGATAATTGCCGATATCGACTATCGACCCGATGATGATAGTCAACGTAATCGCTCATCACTAGAATTGAACATTTTACTGTTCTGTCGAGTAAATGTGCTCGTTTTACATCGCGTTCGACACACTATTTTAATAGTTTTTAGGCACATGAAATCAGTGTAAAGTGCACCTGAAAGTACGATCCTCTCAAAAATCTGGCGTCAGGTATACCTTGCATAGTAAACATAATGCCCCTTTTTGGGCACAATGTGCCTTTTTAGGCGCATTGTGCAAATCACGGCACATAGCATATCATTGTTAGTGTCTATAACGCACCTATCGAGGCGCATTGCGCACGGAGGCGCATTACATATCATTGCTAGTTTATGTAATGCGCCTAGCGCCTATAAACTAGTAATGATATGTTATGAACCTCTGTGTGCAATGCACCTGGATAGGCCCATTATATATAGTACCAATTATATGCTATGAATTATTGAGGCGCACAGCGGATCATGTGATCTGTATTATATTGGTAAGGGGGGCAGCACCTGGGGACCTGTATTGTATTGAAAGAATGTGTCTCGTGATCTGTATTATATTGGGGGGCTGTGCATTGGGGCGGGTCTGTACAATGTTGGGTGGACTGGCAAGTCTGCATTATACGGTGGTAGCTGCACCTGGGCAGGTTGCAGTCAGAGGTCTGTGTTACATTGTGAGGGGGGGGTGTGAGGTGTTGGGTTGGGGATCTAAATTAGTTTTGGGGATTTACCACTATATGGTCACTATATGGTGGTAATATTGATTTTGGTATACTAATCTTTATTCAGTAATAGTATAGCCCTAGAACGCATATTGGGGGCCTTTTAGGCCCCCATGCTTACATTTTTGCTATTATCTGCAAAATTACTTTAGTTAGAATTTTGAAACTCCAGGTATTCCTCGAGTATGTCATTGTTGATAATATCCAGTTGTTCATATAATTTTTTTTCATAGGCATTATGGTGTTACAATGCTTGTTTGGTGAAAACTACATCTGTACGAATTGGGGGCCTTTTAGGCCCCCGCTGTTTTTATCATGTTCTCAGAAGTGTTTGTGTCTCAAGTTACTTTATTTGTACTCGGTAACGCTGGTGGAGGGGCCAGGGTGTGGATAATAACATGTGAGGATGTCATGTGATTTTTGGAGGGAGTGATAAGGTCATGACATCACCTCAGGTCCTCTGAACACAGTAATGAGCTGTGTATATAGAGTACTTAGGACAGTATACACTGTGAGCTAATTGCTGAAGGACCTGTGATAAGATAAGCTGTTGAGAGGAAATCTCTTTCATTTCTAACATCTAGTCAGCAATGGCACAGTCTTCCTCCAAGTGTCTGTCTGACCAAGAGATTGAAGCGATTATGTTTCAAAGCGATGATGAAAGTGAACTATCTTTGTCTGATGAAGAATTTCTGCCACCAGCTAATCAAACATCCTCATCCAGTGATTCTTCTGATGATGAAGAAGTGAATCTAGTGGATCCTCAAGAAGTGATAAGTAGAACATCCAAAACGAATGTTTTTTGGGACAGTAATCCTTACATTAGTCGGACGTACTCCAATACACAATATTGTGAGACAGCTCAAGGAGCTGTGGGAAGTCCCAGTTACTTTACCCCTAAAGATGTATTCTGTACTTATTTTTCTGACAATATTGCAGAAGAGGTCCTATTATGTTCAAACCTAGAAGGAAGACGTATCGCTTCTGCAAAAAATAAGTCCTGGAAAAATATCTCAAAAGAGGAACTTTATGCATATATTGGACTTTTCCTGCTGGCAGGGAGTCAAAAATCGTATGATGTCCCAATACGAGAATTATTTCTGGACCCACTTTCTGATCCACACTATAAGGCGACAATGTCAGTGGGCAGATATGAGGAAATTAGAAGAATCATTCGCTTTCTTGATAAGCGAACTCGTGCAGCGAGGTTTGAAACAGACAAATTAGCCCCTATCAGTTATATCTGGGACATATTTATCAAAAATTGCACAAAGCTTTACAATCCTGTTACTAATGTTACTGTATATGAGCAACTTGTACCGTTCAGAGGATGCTGCAAATTCATACAATACATGCCCAGCAAGCCAGCCAAGTACGGAATAAAAATCTTCTGGATGTGTGATTCTGCAAATTATTATGGCATAAATGGCGTAATCTACTGTTGCAAAGAGGTTGGTGCACCAGTACAGAAGGATCTGGGGTCTGAAATAGTCAAAACTCTTGCTGTTCCAATATTCAATTCAGGTACAAACATCACCATGGACAATTATTTCACCAATGTTGAACTAGGCAATTTTCTGCTTGCAAAAACTATTACACTTGTTGGTACTATAAAGCAAAACAGACGAGAAATTCCAGCAGCACTCAAACACAATCGTCAGCGAGCACTTTATGAGAGTGTCTTTGGATTCAATAACAAAGCGACTTTGGTATCTTACAAGGCGAAGAAGGAGAAATCTGTAATTTTACTCAGTACCATGCATCACGATTGCAGTGTTGACAGCAATAACCAAAAATTTAAACCAGAAATCATCCTGCATTACAATGCAACAGAAAGGAAGGTGTAGATAAAGGGATGAGGAGGTTGGAGAATATTCGTGTAAGAGGCAAACAAAACGATGGCCTGTAGTTAACTATTTTCAAATATGCTTGATGTAGCAGCCCTAAATTCATTCATTATTTGTACAGAAACTCATCCGGAATTTCATGAACAGAGGAAGGACAGGAGACGCTAATTCTTGAAGGACCTTTGTCCTGAACTTGTAATGCCTCACATGATCGAGCAAAGCGACTTGAAATGCTTGCCAAAGCAAACTAAAGAGCAATGAAACGGTGTGGCGTACAGTTTCAGATTATTCCAGAGCCAGAGAAAGAAAACAAAGCGTTGTTTCATGTGTCCAAGAAACATAGAGAGGAAAACTGAGAGATATTTTTCAAGTTTTAAGGAAACTGTTTGCAAAGAACACTCTTCTGAAAAAATAACATTTCAGAATTGTTTGGAAGACTAAAATAAAAGAAATGAAATTTAGAATAAAAATGTTGCTGCAGCTAGTTTGCTATAGATTTCTATGCATTTTTGTGTGTTTTCATGTCTTTGTATGAAACTTGGGGAAAAAAAGATTTTTTGGTGTTTTCCGTGAAAAATTATAATTAAAATGTTGTCCACTATTCATATTTTACTGAGCAATTTTAAAATAAACTTGTGAAAGTTATTTAAGTGTGTTTTTCTACATTATGTGCATGGGGGCCTAAAAGGCCCCCATGACGTTAATATGTATATTTTTAACGTCATGCGTTCTAAGGTTAATGGTATTATTCAGTCACTATGTGGTGGTAATTTCTGGTTGTGTTCTGATGTTGTAGCGTTATTGGTAATGTTTGGTAATGTTGGTTTTGGTATAGTGGGATTTATCTTGTAACAGTATGATGGTGATATGTATGGGGAGGTATTTGTTCCTTGTATTGTCTAATTATTGCATGACTATTATTAAGAGGTACCAGTAAATGTTTGTGGTCGGGGGAGGTGCTGGACGGGAAGGGGGATCCAAAAGTTTGCAATGAGGCCCAGGCTTCTCTAGTCATGCTCCTGCTCAGTACACTGGTATTTGTCACTATATGGTTACTGTTTGGTAGAAATATTGGTGGTACTATAATGGTTTATATTCAGGAACAGTATGGTGGTATACTCTATGGTGGTGATATGTGGTAGTATTATTTAATCTTTTTACAGTGGTGTCATTGATAATAATAGTCTTGGTTTGGTCAGAAACAGTACAGTAATATCTGCTCTCTGTCTAGAGGTGCAGATTTTGTTTGGGGACTAAACCATTTTTGACGTGGTTTTGAGAAGCTTGTACAACGGGGAAAATAGTATTTAGTCAGCCACCAACTGTGCAAATTCTCCCACTTAAAATCTTGAGAGTGGCCTGTGATTGACATCATAGGTAGACCTCAATTATGAGAGATAAAATGAGAAAACAAATCCAGAAAATCACATTGTCTGATTTGGAAAGAGTTTGTTTGCAAATTATGGTGGAAAATAAGAAGTTGGTCAATAACAAAAGTTCATCTCAAAACTTTGTTATATATCCTTTGTTGGTAATGACAGAGGTGAAATGTTTTCTGTATGTCTTCACAAGGTTGGTACATACTGTTGCTGGTATGTTGGCCCATTCCTCCATGCAGATCTCCTCTACAGCAGTGATGTTATGGGGCTGTCGCTGGGCAACACAGACTTTCAACTCCCTCCAAAGGTTTTCTATGGGGTTGAAATATGGAGACTGGCTAGGCCATTCCAGGACCTTGAAATGCTTCTTATGAAGCCACTTCTTCATTGCCCTGGCAGTCTGCTTGGGATCATTGTCATGCTGAAAGACCCAGCCAAGTTTCATCGTCAATGCCCTTGCTGATGGAAGGAGGTTTGCACTCAAAATCTCACGATACATGGCCCTATTCATTCTTTCATCTACACCGATCAGTAGGGATGAGCGATTATAATCGACAAAGTTGAAATTGACACGATTTTTAGGTTGATCGGAAATTTCCGATCACGCAATATTTTAGGTGAGAATCTGCAGATAATCTATTACTACCGCGCCATTTTCGGGGCTACCTGTAATTTTGGTGACCTCGTTTTGCATACAACAGCATTTCCTGTTCATCATCAGTGTTTCAGTGTCTCTCACTAGAGCAGAACGTGTGCTAGGTCTCTCTCTATACAGCTCAGCTCAGAGAAACAGTTCTTCTTTTTATTCATACGACAACTATC
>JAODAL010031629.1:0-48156 GCA_025379985.1 Phyllomedusa bahiana
GTTTAGTCTCACCCCTTAACTGCACTAGTAGTTACTTGGCGTGCAGCCTGGCAGAATTACCTTCATGTAATAAATTGTTTATTCACTTTATTGTAAGGGTGCTATCTGGGTCGATCAAACACATGTGCGTCTATTTGTATATGTGTGCTGTATATGCATAACCATGACTGTTAACGTTTTCCCTTGATAAAATGCTGTGTATGAATAAGCTAATTGCTATAAATTAGGTCAGTAACATTTCTCGAGATAAATATAGAAAACTTACATTCTGCTTTATTGAACATTAACCTGAGCAGTATGTTGATTACTGTGATAACTGTTTAAGTTGAAAATTAGCAATTACAAATTTTATCTCAAATCATCATTTATGACTTTGAAGCTTTTTATAAGGAGAATTCTGGTGAATTCAGTATTATGAATATTAATCATAATATGATGACACATAATACCTTTCCCAGTTTTAATGCAGAAAAATACAATATCTGAACAAAACATATACCTGGTCATTCCACCATTTAGGGTCCTATGCCTCTTCAAGTGAGGATGCCATACTGAATTCATAGATAAGGTGACATAACTAAACCCAGGGCCACATGTATGAAAACTGCCTAGGTCTAAAACTCCCTTTGTTGCCCATAGAAACCAATCAGAGTGCCCCTTTCATTTCATATAGTGCTCTTAAAAAATGAAATGGGTGCTCTGATTGGTTGTTTTGGGCAGCACAATGAATTTTAGACTGAGACAGCTTTCATACATGTGGCCCCTAGCGTGATAACATCACTGAACAATGTTCTGTCATAAGTTTTTTTCATCACTGTCAAAACCCTTTACTGGCATAAAAGAGAAACTTTGGATCCAATAGGCTAAAAAGCTTGGTCTAGCAGAGTGATGCAACTTTACAAACAATGCAGATCTACTAAAACAAAAGTGGAAAAATTCTCTCTACATTGCACCACAAATTGAATACTTTATGCACCAAATGTATTATGTGTTTATCACCCATCTTGCATCTAGCTGAAAAGTAGTTTGGAAAGTGTGTAGAAAAAGTAGCTCTGCTAAGAGTTGTAAAATCTCCAACATTTATTAAAGATAGGCACCATCCTTGGTGCAAAGTATTGGTGAACCTGTGATTGTAACTGATTCATATGATGTCGGGAAAATAAATATATTACATTGTCAGTGAGTTATAATAAATTTTATATGTTATGTGTGCCATTGCCATTTTGATCCATTGGTACAATTTTTACCATTTTGCCAACTGATAAATTCATGCATCCTATTATACTAATGATAAGTTTTGCACTTTTAACTCAAGCCAAAGTCAAATTCGACCCAAATCCCAGAGCTTCACTTCAATTTTTAGCAAAAAAAATAAAAATACGCAAAAAGTTTGACCCCAACTATAACCCTGAATTAGAGCTAGGGTTGTTAAAAAGTGTCAGCTGAATGGTTTGGCAAAACAACACTCCCATTGCAGCTTAACTTCTGGTCTAAAGCCTCATTCAACATCCCTTCTGGTTATCTCACCATGCCTAGTGTTATGGTAAACGGAAGCGATGGCCGATGTCACATCTATTGTGTCTTTGTTATCTCAACATAAACCCAATGTGATCCTAACCAGAAGTGAAGTCCAACATTGCATCCTATGTCAATTTCTGCTTTTTCAACATAGGATCAATGTTATGGTAACCAGAAGTGATGTCTGACATCATGTCCAATGTCATCTTTGCTGCATTGGGAGTATCGTATTGCTGGACTGGTACGGTAAACTCCTAAAATCCTTTACACAGCCCTAAACCTAATTTAGGGTTAGGATTTTGGTTACAGTTTTAGTTGGTCATAGGGTTACAGAAAAAAATCAGAAGTTCATAAGTTCGTCTGAATCTGTGTTGAACTTGACAAAGCCCTTTTCAAGCAACAGTTATAATAATAAAGATCCACTATTGTTTGAATTTAAATTTGTAATGATCCAATGGGTTTTGCTTATCAATATTTACTGCAGAACTGGGTTTCTTTAGGTCCACCAGAAGACATGATTCTATGCGATGACCAATACAAAACATTTGCATAGAAAATTTGCTTTTCATTATAATATTTGCTGTTATCAATACAACACATTCAATCAGTAAGATCTAATAGGTTACTTGCAAAGAACACAATGAGAAACCAATCTCATTGGGAAGTGACTGGCTCCAGAATTGACCTCAAACGGGTTGTCTTCTGCTCACCCTTTGGAGGTCATTATTGTATTAGAGCTTGGGTTATTATTATTTATTTTAAAGCACCATTGGTTCCATCGCACTCTACATTCGAGGGGAGATACACTGAAGGATCCTTGGTTGTTATTCTGATCCCTTCTATTTATATAGTGTACCTTTAATTCATTCTTAATATTTGCTATAACCTGTTTCCTCTAGTGCCAAGCCAAATATACGACTACTGAGCTACTGCTATTCTTATGATAAGCAAAATCTGAGCTTATAAGCAATATAGAAAAAAAATCCCCCATTTGCAATTCAGCAGGGTCTTCTTCTAACACATAGTTACTGTAAAAGAAACATGCTATAATTCATTGTGATTGCTCACAAAAAGCTGATTTAAACATACATTAGCAGCTACTTTCCTTACAACAGACTGTAAACAATCCTGCTTAATCACAGTTACAGTACAGCTCATCCTCCATAGTCTCCTATATTATTCTGAACTTAAATCTTTACTGTAATTAACACAACCTACAGGCTCATATTCTGAGAAGTCAGAGACTCCCATAGATTATGGGCCCTTCATACAGATAATTCACAGGGGCAAATTGAATGTCTAGTGATTGGGATAACCACTTAAAAATGTAGCATTAATTACTAGAAAAGACTAAGAGCAACGTGTATGAAACTTGGCACCAACACGCCAGTTCTAAATCAATATAGAGGAGTGTAGAATGTGACAGTATGTATGAACCTGTTGTAGATTGGATCATAAATCTGATGTGTGGTATGCCTTGCATAGCATATCTTTGGTGCATATCTTTGGCGCATTCAAAAGTGCCATGTTTGGTGCATAATGTAACAAGTTTTGGTGTACGAATGTTCATACATCTATAGAGCAGGGCTATGACATGTATTTTGGCTCAAAGCTCTCTAGAAAACTGGCACATCCCATGTTGCCCTTTATGTTTATTTAAAACATTGAACAACATCCTCATGATACATTGAAGAAAATCCTAATGATGTCCTAATTTCACCCTGAATGGTTCACCCTATCTAAACAGGACACCCATCCTAATAAGACTGTCCTGAATCTCAGTCCTATCCCTAACAGGTCCTGCTTGATCCTGCAATAAAATTACAGAAATCAACCAGATTTATGCAACCAAACAGACCATAAAGACCGGAGTTAAAAATATCCAATACCAACTGTAGACAGTTTACTAAAAATGTATAATAATATCTATATTAAGTGAAAAAGGGGGCATGCATAAATGGCAATGCAAAGTCCCAATTTTAGATATTTTATTACAAATGTCCAATGGTGTCCGCACCCGATGCTTTCAATGGTTTTTGTTGTGATCTAGGAGCATATAATATGGTGAAGTAAGATATCACTGTCAAGATAAACTTTCCTACATCAGTATGCAAAGCTATACAAGTTGCAGCATTAATTGCACAAATTCCAGTTGCATGAGTTCTGATGCATTTCCCCTGCAACAGTGTAGCTCCAAACAGTCATAGTGTAACATTTGTGCCCTCTCTACTAAAGGGGAATTCACATCTCATTGATTAGCATTAAACATGTAGGCAGAGGTAAATTAGGATAATTACTAAAATCATTATTGTTCTGATTTTGCTTCCTTTCAGAGTTTCAGAGATAGAAGAAACTCCTAAAGACCAACAGATAGCAAAGCCAGTGCTGGGGACCAACCTTTGATTTCTAATAGACCCCCAAAATGGTTTAACAGAATGGCAATCCCACCAGATGTAGAGCTGAGTGACAACCTCGGCATTGCACCTCTAGCATACATTTGAGTAAGACATTTTTGCAAGACGTGTTGGTGTAATACCATCTGTATAATAACTTTTTAGACGCTTCCAGGTAACTGATACATTTGGAGGCCTCCAGATGGAGAGCAAAAATAAATTTCTGTTGGTCAGTAGTAAAAGAGGTTTTCAGGTCTCTCTCCCAGTTTGCCACAAATAGTAAGTCATGTGGAGTTGAATCAGGTAAAAGAGCCTTATGACACATTGAAAGCCCTTTCCTTGTTTTAGCTAGATTGTTAAAGATTATAATTAAAGGTGGAAGGAGGTGCCTCTACCTTCATGTCCAAGAAGGATAGAAAGTGCCTAGGTATTTATAAATTCTTTAGTAGGGATATCACTTTTTTCACTGATCCAGCTAGATGGTTGTAAAGAGGCTGGGGGGCTAATGTCTTTGATGGTGCATATACCATGTTCTATCTAGTTATGTAAATCAATATATTGGAGGATGCCTTGGATACAATCAAGAGTGATATTCTGTGGCCTAAGGGGTAAGAGAGACTTCCTTTCAACCAGCCTCTGCCACATGATTAGCCCAGTTTAAATTGTAGGAGACATAACCTGAAATTTAGGTAGAAGTTGGTTGGGGATTCCATAGAGCAGAATGTAAGTTGGAATAGCCCAGTGCTTGTTACTCCATGCTGACACATTGTTTAGAGTAGGTGCGTAGCCACCAATATTTGAATTGCTCCATGACGGATGCTTTGTAATAGGTCAGTAGGGACGGACAACCCAGACCTCCCTTGTCAGTAGGAGAGAAAAGGACTCTATCTGCTACTCTTGGCCTTTTGTTTTGCCAGATAAAGGACATGACAAACTTTTGAATGGAGGACAATTGGGACACCATGAAATGAATGAGAAGATTCCTAAAATAATAGATAATTTAAGGGAATATCATCAATGTGACCACATTGATAGGTCCCAACCTTGAGATTAGGACTTGAGAGTAGTGAGCAATATCCCCTTATAAAGTGTCAATTAGTGAAAAATAGGTAGCACTCCCTATTATGAAGTTGGGAGCCAGCAAACATAAGACCTCTGTCACTGGTCAATGCATACATAAATGGAAAAAACTTGCAGCACTCACAAAAGTTTGGAAAAAAGTAAAAAAAGTGGAGCTTTATTCCACATCCACTGGCAATGTTTTTTAAGCTCTATTAGGAGCCAGTGCGTCATCTGTAGATATGAAATAAAGCTCCACTTTTTCACTTTTTTCCAAACTTTTGTGAGTGCTGCAAACTTTTTCCATTCACTTATAAAGTGTGTTACAATTAAAGGTTAAAGAGATTCCCAGATAAGAAAGTTCCCAATCTGACCATTGGTATGGATATTGGGATTGGATCTAATTGAGAGACTTAACACAGGTTCCCTTATTTTAAATCATGGATTTAGGGACGAGTGAAAGGACTTTAATCAACTATTATGGGCTAAAATTATGGCATCCGCTATCTCCCATTGAAATGCCCTTAATCTCTTGAGTTTTCCTACTACATTGCGCTAGGGGTTCTATACAAATATTAAAAATCAAAGGAAACAGGGGGCAACCCTAGCATGGGCCATAAGAGACTGTAAAGGATTTTGACGATATTCCAGAATTATGAATTTGGGCAAAGGAGTAGAGAGATAAAATAGGGATATTACGGGATATTAAGGGATATTACGTTTAATCTCTTAATCCGAACGCCTGAAAAGTACTTAGGGCAACATGCATGATTTTTGTTGCCCAGACGCCAATTTTATTGCGCACAATAGTGGTGTGGAATGCGCCTGAATCTATGAACCCGGTCTACTGCGGGTCATAAATCAGGCACCTTCTAGCGTAAAACGACAATTCTGGCTTAGGTAAACCACTTTTGAAGTGGTTTACCTGTTCCAGCAGTAATGCGTCTGGATTTTCTGTACTGAAGCTATAAATGTATAACTTCATATAGTTGTAGTGCGACACACCTCCAGCACGCCCCACCCCCCATCTTAGGTGCATAACAAAGTGCTGCGGGTGCTCTGTAATGCACCTATATTGGTGTGTGCCTGGTTAAAAATATAGCGAACGGGGCTGAAAAGACACCAGACTTCTGACGCAGCACCGTTCATACATGTCGCCTCTAATGACCAGCACATTTTTGGGGTTTTTGTCTCGTTGCGTTTCAACAGTTGAAACTTTTTTTTTTTCAATGATTTCTCGTTTTATTTGGAACAAGTTGTACTTTCTGAGGGAATTGTTTAAGTTCACTTATAAATTGTTGCAGAATTTTTTTTTACATCATTCACATTTCACATTTGTTAGATTAATACTACAGGTTATTACGGTCGTGTGGATACCTAATATGTGTAGGGTTTTTTTTTGTGTGTGTGTGCAATGTATGCACAATTATTTTTTTATTAAATATTTATTTTTATTTTATTATTTATTTTATTTATTTTTTCTGCACTGTTTACTTTTTTTAAAAATCCCATGAAGTAATAACTGTTTTACTTTTTTTTACACTTAGTAATGTATTAGCTTATTCATTCATACTAATACATTATAATCTGTGTCAGTTTGATACAGACAGCAACCAGGGCAGCACACAGTGTGCCCTGATCCCTGGCTTCTTACACAGACAGCCCTAGGGCTACTCCAGGTGTCCTGGGCTGACTGTACAGCTGTTACACGGGCTCTGTCGGGTCACCGGGAGTCATGATCACCTGACAGAGCAGGGGAAAGCCCTTTGATAATGCCACGGTCACAAACCGTGGCAATCTAAGGGTTAAGCGCGAGGGAACAGGGCTGTGAAGTAAAGCCAGTGCTGCTGTGGTGCCAGACGCCTCGAATTGTTCGACGTCAAAAGTTGGCGGGCAGTCATTACAGGGTTAAATCAAAACATCCTCACAGCTGCAGTCATATAACCCCAGTGAACCCTGTTGAATGACTTCTCTGCATCCAGAGTGAGAAGTAGAGAAGGAAGATGAGATTTCTTGACCATTAAAATAATTAAGAAAGTGATGGGTTCCATCTGAGGTTTGACAACTAGAGATGGGCGAAGTTGAATTCGCCTAGAATTTCAGGAAAACTTCGGTTCTGCACGAAGTCGAAGTTTGGGGTGATTCGCAGGAACGAAGCGTGTTTTTTATTGCTAAAATGACCGCAAGCACATGGCGTGATATGGAGCAGAGAACTCTGGGAGGAAGAAAGAAACACCCTCAATGACATGTGCAGACATGAAACCAATCAGAGATGTTACAGCACTATAAATAAGGACGGCAAGCTCTCTCCTCACAGTTCTCTCTTTGTGCCCTGACATAAGTGTCTGCTGCTGCTGCATAGCTCTCACTCAAAGCAAATTGCTTTTATCAGCAATTGGGGGGTAAGGGGGAAGAACACCAGAAGTCTGTCAGTTGCTCACCAGCGTTCTGTATCTACTGATCCATTCTGAAAAAAAACTTTTGTTTTAGTTTGTGGGGTATTCTCATTAAAGTCCAGGGTGGGTCGAATTCTGCACCATATACATTAAAATTTCACCTGTACATTTCAGTAGGGAATTTCATATCCAAGGATTTCTCAAGCCTGTCACTGGTCCATTTGGAGTCAAATACAGTGTGGTTTTTTACCCCCATATATACATCTAAATTTCATCTCTTCATTTCTGGAGCGCATTTAATATCCAAGGGTTAATTAAGCCTGTTGTTAGTGGGTGTATTTGTAGTAAAATACAGCGTGTTTTTCACCCCCATATACGACTAAATTTCTTCTGGTCATTTCTGGAGCGCATTTAATATCCAAGGGTTAATTAAGCCTGTTGTTAGTGGGTGTATTTGTACTAAAATACAGCGTGTTTTTCACCCCCATATACGACTACATTTCTTCTGGTCATTTCTGGAGCGCATTTAATATCCAAGGGTTACCCAAGCCTGTTAGTGGGTCCTTTTGGAGTGAAATACAGTGTGTTTTTTAATCCTATATACATCTAAATTTCATCTGTTCATTTCTGTAGGGGATTTAATATCCAAGGGTTACTCAAGCCTGTTAGTGGGTTCATTTGGAGTCAAATACAGGGTGTGTATTTATCATATACAGATATCTTCATTAAACAGAGTCTGTAAATTTTTGATCAAACAGTATGTCAGACAGAGAGGTGGCAGGCTCTTCACATGCGAGTGGCACAAACATTCCTGGAGCAGGCACAGGTCGCAGCAGGGGTGACTTGGTGAGGCCAGAACTGCCGGTGTCATCTAGCGGCCGTGTGTTGACCAGCAACCCAAGGGTTCTTGATTGGTTGACTAGGTCATCCACTTCCTCCCAGATGACATCTGACAATCCCAGCCAAGAGTCGGTGGGAATGTCAGACATAACCCTTAGTTGGCATGGCCCGGGAGCGGGTCAGCGGCCCTCACCTGTCCTCAACCCGCCTCGGGCCCAGTCGGTTCACTCAGCGAGCGACCTACTAGGGGGTCGGGGCTCACCGCCACTAAACAGGGAGGATGAACTCTTTGAGGACAGTCAGCAGCTACTTGGCAGCGAAGAGGTGGGGCAGACATCTGCTGCTTCTTGCAGTAGGCGGGAAAGTATTGATTTGGAGAGTGGCACGGGAGGTTATGTTGCAAGCAGTCAGGCTCTGCATACTGAGACCGTTGAGGAGAATAGCAGTGACGGGCAAACACAAATCGATGATAATGTGGCTGATCGCACTTGGGAGCCGGGTGAAACAAGGGCTTCATCATCATCATCGTTGGGAGAAGAGGGTGTTAGCTTGCGCGTCAGGCAGCGGCACACTCAGCAAGTCGGTAGTGTTGCCGTGAGTCAGCAGGGTGGCAGCAGTGCGAGGCCAAACAGCTACAGGGTAGAAAACCTGCTTCGCAGGTCCAAGAAAGTGGAGGCACAGGGGCTCAGTGAGGCAGCGCCGTTAGTAGTCACTCATTGCGGAGCATTGGTGGTAGAATCACCTACTCGATGATGTGGCAGTTTTTTGCTAAGACACCAGAAGAGCCGAACATGTGTATATGTAGAATCTGTGGGCAGAAATTGAAGCATTGCCAGGGAGCTAACGTTGGCACCATGGCCCTGCGTCAACATATGCAGCGTCACCATCCAGTGGCCTGGGAGAAATGTGTCTCAGATGTGGTGGTCCATCCTGCCACTGCAGCAACAGCAGCAGCGGCCAGTGGCACGCATGCCATTTCAGCCAGTCAAGGCTCCACCACCTCTGCAGAAGGGAGCTGTTTGTCTTTGCCATCATCTCCCGGTCCAGATGCTCCCACTCCTTGCTACTCATGGCCCCAGCAATCGTTCAACGAGGCGATTGCCAAGAGACAACAGTATGAGTCCAACAATCCTAAGGTGCTGAAGCTAACCGTGCTCCTGTCCAAGTTGTTGGTACTGCAGTCCCTCCCTTTCCAAGTGGTGGACTCTGCACCGCTCAGAGAACTAATGGCTTGTGCCGAGCAAAGGTGGAGAGTTACAAGCCGTAATTTCTTTTCCAAAAAAGCAGTACCAGCCCTTGACAAATATGTAGAACAGAAGGTGGGCTAGTCCTTGAGCCTATCGGTTTCTTCCAAGGTGCATGGCAGCGTGGACGTGTGGAGCTGTACCTACGGTCAGAGACAATACATGTCCTTTATGGCCCACTGGGTGAATGTGCTTCCTGCCAGCCACACCAATAACTTGGACAGGAGACACCGCTTTCTCCTCCATGTTGTCAAACTGCGGCTCCTGTGCCAATGTCCGCTTCCTTCTTCACCACCACCTCAGCCTCCATAAGTCTAAGTGCTACTCCATCATACCACAGATGCAGGGCACAGCGGTGTCACACAGTTCTACACCTGGTTTGCCATGGCAAACGAAGTCACACAGAGGAGAAACTGCTCCGTGTCATGCAACATGAAATTGATTCCTGGCTTTCTACGCGCCAACTGCAAATAGGAACCATGTAGACAGACAATGGGAAGAACATGGTGTCCGTGCTGCACCAAGGAGGGATGGTCCACGCGCCCAGCATGGCACACGTGTTCCATCTGGTTGTCAATAGGTTCCTGAAGTCTTCCACCAGTCTTCAAGACATTCGAAAAATGGACAGGAGACTGTGCATGCACTTCATCCATTCCTACAAAGCCAAGCACACCCTCCTCGACCTGCAGCGGCAGAATGGCCTTCCCCAGCACAGGCTGATATGCGATGTTTCCACTTGTTGGAATTCCAGCCTCCACATGTTAGACTGATTGTATGAACAGAGAAAGGCCATTAACGATTTTTGATGATCCAAGCGGACAGGAGTACTCCCCAGTGTAATTTTGATGTCAGCCAGTGGCAGTTCATGCGTGACACCTGCCATTTGCTCAGGCCCTTTGAAGAGGCCACAATATTTGTCAATCGCCAGGACTATGGGATGAATAACGTCATTCCACTGCTTCATATCCTGGAACAGATGCTGCAAAATCTGTCTGGACAGGGGACTGGCGCCTACATCTCATGGCCACATGAGTCCGGTGGGGGGTGAACTGGAGGAGGAGGAGGAGGACATTGGAGCACAAGCAGTGTCTGGTGAAATGAGTGGTTTTTCTACTCAGGTGACAGGAGAGGAGGAGCAGGAGCATCCGGAGGAGGTAGCGGGAGATGAGGAAGACGAGGCAGATGACCCAGAAGCAGCGTGGCAGTATACAGTGAAGATGGAGGCAGGGAGTCCCTCAGAGTCACTTGCGCAAATGGCCTACAGCATGCTGATTTGCCTGGCTAGTGACAGCCGAATAGTCACCATCCGGCAAAGGGATGACTTCTGGCTCTCCACTCTATTGGACTCTCCACCCTCGCTACTGGTGCAAAATGGGAGCCTTTTTCCCAGCTGCCGAGAGGGAGGAGAAACTGGCGTACTATAGAGAAATCCTGTGTAGTCAGTTGGCCGCTGCCTATGTGCAGCATCGTCCATCCTTTGACAGGTTTCCTCATCACTCACACACCACTACCACGGTTGCTATGGGGAGGTGGGGGGGGGGGTAGTGGGTAGGAGCAGTAGCAGCTCCATCAGCAGCAGCCTAAGTCTGGAGTCGTTGATGAGCAGCTTCCTTTACCCGCCTAGTGAGGAGAGTACTCAGCAGCAGGACCTGGAGCAGACCCTAACAGCACCCCTGACAGCACTCTGCCACGCCAGTTAGAAGATCCGCTGGACTACTGGGCAGCCAAACTGGATGAGTGGCCGCAACTTGCCGAGTTTTCACTGGATAAGCTGTCCTGCCCGGCCAGTAGTGTGGCATCAGAGCGGGTGTTCAGTGTGGTGGGGGAAATCGTTAACCCAAGGAGAACCGCTTGTCCACCCGAAATGTGGAGAGACTGACCTTTATCAAGAGGAATCAGGCGTGGATTGGCCAGGATTTCCACACACCAATGCCTTATGTATCAGATTAGATCAGTCATGACGCCTCCCCAAAACTTTGAGAAATGAGTCTGGATTCAAACTACCTGCCCCAGCCACTATTCTGATGCTACCACCCGCCTGAAGCCACACATCTGCTGCCAGTTGCTCCATCTGCCTTCCACCATCTTTACCAGGGACTGGTATTGCCACCCGCCTCCACACTCTGTCATTGTGCCACTCTCTGACCTCATGCTACTGCTGCCGTCACCTCCACACTGTGTCATTGTGCCACTCTCTGTCCTCATGCTGCAGCTGCTGCTGTTGCTGCCACCACCTCCACACTGTGTCATTGTGCCACTCTCTGACCTCATGCTGCTGCTGCCATCACCTTCACACTGTGTCATTGTGCCACTCTATGACCTCATGCTGCTGCTGTTACTGCTGTCACCTCCACACTGTGTCATTGTGCCACTGTATGACCCCATGCTGCTGCTGCTGCCACCACCTCCACACTCTGTCTTTGTGCCACTCTCTGACCTCATGCTGCTGCTGCTGCTGCTGCTGCCGTCACCTGCACTCTGTGTCATTGTGCCACTCCATGACCTCATGCTGCTGCTGTTACTGCCGTTACCTCCACACTGTGTCATTGTGCCACTGTATGACCTCATGCTGCTGCTGCCGCCACCTCCACACTATGTCTTTGTGCCACTCTCTGACCTAATGCTGCTGCTGATGCTGCTGCTGCCGCCACCTCCACACTGTGTCTTTGTGCCACTCTCTGACCTCATGCTGCTGCTGCTGATGCTGCTGCCGTCGCCTCCCCACTGTTTCATTGTGCCACTCTCTGACCTCATGCTGCTGCTGCTGATGCTGCTGCCGCCACCTCCACCCTGTGTCTTTGTGCCACTCTCTGACCCCATGCTGCTGCTGCTGCTGCTTTCACCTCCACACTGTGTCATTGTGCCAATCTGTGGGCTCCAGATGTTGCTGCCACCTCCATAGTTTGTCATTGTGCCACTCTATGACCTCATGCTGCTTCCGTTGCTGCCGTCACCTCCTTCTTGTGTCATTGTGCCAATCTGTGGTCTACTCATGTTGTTGCCACCTCCACACTCTGTGATTGTGCCACTCTGCGGCCTACTGATGTTGCCACCTCCACACTGTGACATTGTGCCATTCTGTGGTCTACTCATGCTGCTGCCAATTGACCGCTGTCTCAATGGAACACCCAGTGGTTTCCTAATGCTGTATCCACCCTCCACCACTCTATGATGTTGCCACTATGTTTGGTTTTCCCCTTCTTTTCACCTGTCAGAAAGAATGGGAAGGATCAGGATTGTCTAGCCAAAAGCGGGAGTGGATACAGAACACAGAAGACATGCAAATATCCCATTTACTGGTCATCTCTGTTTTGGATCATCTCTGGTTTGTTTTTGGCTTAAGCAATACTGATGGATTATTGACCGCAGACACTGACTGATGAAAGGAAAGGCAAAATGATCAGAGACGTCAACGCAAAATTACTGCCGACACCCTCTCCACTCATTCGGGGGGGTTATCTACATGTATCGGCGTTTAACAGAACAGGTTCTGTCATATTCTGTGGAAGTATCTGGTGACAGTGTAAAGCTCTGGCCTCGTGGAGTGACCCCTGCTGTGACGTCCCCTTACTGCGCTGCGACTGTGCTGTCTCCAGGAACCAACTATTGTGTCCTTTGACGTTATGGTAGGATCTTAGCCCTCACCTCGTTTCTTTCCAGCTGGCGCAGACATGACTTTGTCAGGCTGCGTTCCCACTTCAGTTTTTTGTTCAGTTTTGCCTCCGTAAGTGCCCAGGGAAATTTAGAGTGAAGCGATTCAAAGAGCGGTGGCTGTCATGTGCGTGTCATACTAAAACACAGCATTGTGTGGAGACCAAACCATGCTCCCTATGCATATTTGAGCATGGCACAACATTCTACAATGCCCTACAGGCTCTCTGCCACCTGTAAATAGCTGTTTTTTAACGCGGTTCTCCGTGAATAAATTTGGGTCGAAATGAATTTTGTTGGAGAATTCGGCGAACTCGGCAAATCAAATTTTTGACAACCCTTTATGAATCCCACGTGGTCAAAATGTATCAAGGAAGAAAGAATGGATGCCAACCTTTTGGAAATGATAGAAGCTTATCCTTTAATTCTGTATTAAGGAGAGAGATTGGTATAAAATTCGATGATTTATTGGCAGACATGCCTGGTTTTGGTAAAGTTACTACAATGACCATCAGTATTTCGCTGGGAAATAGGAGCCTTGGAAAATGTCATTAAATAGTGATGCCAAAAAGGGGACCACAGTGGGGCCATACTTCTTAAAATAGTCATTGGTCAGACCATTGATAATCAGGACTGGGTGATTTGTTTGGATTCAGATTTTTAATGGTGGACAAGAGTTTTGCAGTGGAAATTGGTGTGGATAATTGATCAACCTGAGACTCATTTAGGGATGGAAAAAATAATTTAGAGAAAAAAATTATCTATTGCTTCATTAAGCAGTTCAGGGTATGGGAATCCAATTTTAAGTTACAAAAAGAATGTGAGTCTTGCACACCATTCTCATTTATGTCGTGCAAGAAAGAGGTTTTAGATCTGGCTTTAAGTTTATTAGCAAATAAGGCACTGATTTAATTGTCTTTCCAGTAGTATGAAAACTTAAGCCTTCATAGTATTACATTAAATTTATAAGAGCTGATTTCATACAATTGATTTTATAATTACAAGTTTTCCTCAGCTCTTTTGTTCAAAGCATGTGGACAATTTTTGCTGAATTTGACAAATTTGAGAGTTCCTGTTCTGTCTATCATGAGAATCTTCTTGTAAGTAGTGGCTCCTAATAAATGCCTTATACGAGGACTATAACAGTGTTGAGGCGATCTTCTTGTTATTATTTAGTTGGAAGGATTCTTTAAGTGCGGATTTGGCCTTTGAAGCATACAGTAAGTGGTTGGGAGGTGTAGGAATCCAATTTTAAGTTACAAAGCAAATGATAATAATCAGCAAAAGCATTCACAATACCGTGCAGGTTTTGGATTTAGCCAATCTGACTTTAAGTTTGTAAGCCAATAAGGCACGTGTTTAATTGTCTTGCCAGCAGTATGGAAACATAAGCCTTTATATGCTAAGTCAAATTATGCCATCAATTTCTAAGTAGTGGTGGTCCAATCAATGGGACTCCCACTGATCTTGTGAAAGAAGGGGCCCCAGTATTGATTAAGCACTGTGGCTCCTTCATTCTCAGGATCAGAGGTTGTAACCTAGTGATATGCCAACATATGCCAACATTTTTTTAAGATGTTAATATTCCTTTAAGATATATGCAGAAACTGAGAAAAAAAATAGTGAATTTCATGTAACCCATTTTTTTCCATGTTTCTTGAAAAACGTCCCCACTAGTTTCCCCTATAGTTTAAGCTTTTTGCTGTAACATGTATGCAAGTATTACTCTCACTTTATTTTTCTGTAAAGAGAGTTACAATCCATATTTTATAGATTAGTGAAAAGGGTTGTGATTTGCCCATCCGCCCTATGCTTCTTCCTTTGTGCACCTGTACAAACTGTGATAATTATTAGTAATAATGTGTTTGTAATGGATGTAATGGATAAATCCAATCTCCCGCCATCACCTGAGAGCCGCTGAATCTCTATCTCCGAGCACCTGTTATCAGTCCGATAACAGACAAGATGGAACAGATGCCATCCCGTCTCCTGGTATCTATTCTCTGGTGTACATTTCTTGTTGACAGTGTAAAGACTGGGACTTATGAGGTTAACCAAAGGTAATTAAGCTGGATGGCAAACAGGACAGCGGCTGCGGATAGGCTTGTTTATTTTCCATAATCATATTGATTCGAAATCTCTGTGGACTTTATTTCATTTATAACTAGGACAAGAGATCAAAGCAAAACATTCCTGCAGCTTTTAAGACCTAGATACCTTTAGTCCAATTCACAATCTGCTAGAATGGAGAAGTTTAACTGACTGGCGACTGGGTGGCAGCAATCCATTATTGTAACTATACCTATAAAATAAAACAAGCTTAATTAAAATAAATAGCAGTTACTGGTTACTTCTGCCAATACTTCTCAAAAAATCAGCCTGCGGGGAGCAACCATTTTGCTTGGCTGCACACTCCATTAATTGTATTGCACAGACAGGAAAACAATTACCCCAAGAAGCTGATTACTTATTTCAATGATTTGGTTAAAAAGGCGACATTTCCCAAGCAACAGGTCACCTTGTTTGAAGTCTGCAATCAAGCGCAGAAAATTATTTCTATCATTTTATATTTTTGATTTTGTTCCTAAATATCAGAAATTTGCAATTGTGCACATCAAAAACAATGACAGCGGGATAAATTACAGACTTTTAAGTGGTAATTAAGTCTACCTGATTTTTGTTCCCTCCAAAGGGATATTATTCATGGAGAATTCATAGATATAAATTACAGTCTGCAAAGTGGTAGATTGTCAAAGCATTGTTTTCATGATGACAAAAAATGAAACAGCTAACAACAACATTTTCCATAATATTCTGTCCCCTAAATGGCATGGAGATGTGGTTTTAGGGTTCTCAGCCACCCTCCTTGGTCTCAGAACACACCTTTTCCAAGACCTAATTAGTGAGTATGCATGATTGGGGCACCTCCAGTATATATGTCACAAACATTTTCAGATATACAGATGAAGAAAACCTTAAATTGACATTCGACACAATACATGCCACTAGAAATATCAAGCTAGTTAAATGCTTTTTGGCATGCAATGCTTTAAATGTCAAGTTAAAGTTTGTTGCATCTGTGTAGACCAATATTTATTTTTTGTAAATATTATATTATAGCTTTTTATGGGCCAACAATGAAGATATGACACTTTGCTACAGTGTAAAGTAGTCAGTGTACAGCTTGTGTAACCATGAAAATTTGGTGTGCCCTCAAAATAACTCAACACACAGCCATCAATGACTAAACCGCTGGAAACAAAAGTGAGTAATTCCCTAAGTGAAAATGGACAAATTATTCCTAAACTGTCAATATTTTGTATATTCATCATTATGTTCCAGCACTGCCCTAACTCTTTTGGGCATGGAGTTCACTAGTTAGTCACAGGTTGTCACTGGAATCCTCTTCCACTTATCCATGATGACTTTATGGAGCTGGTCGATGTTAGAGAACTTGCACTCCTTCACCTTCCATTTGAGGAAATCCCACAGATTCTCATTAGGGTTTAGGTCTGGAGACAGGCTTAGCCAGTCTAGTTGATGGTAATGGGAGCTGCTGTATTGAAAGAAATTATTTTTTAAATAATCTCTTTCCCGTCAATCAAAACATTTTTAAAAAGTGGAGGTAATTTAAAATCAGTATCTAAAAAAGATAAAACCGCCTTAAGTCCTAATGAATGACCAATATTAGAATATAAAGAGGCAACATCACAGGTTAAAAATATAAAATTAGGACCCCAATCAAAATTTATCAGGTCTTTAAGTATCCCATCAGAATCTTTTATATGACTTTTTAATTCTATAACAAGTTTATCTTGGTCTAACCAGACCACAGGACATGGTTCCAGCAATTCATGTTCCTTCTGGGACGACAGCCATTCAGACTAATTTAATTAAGTGTGAGCCATATGGTCTGAGCACTGACAAGCTGACTCTCCACTCCATTAGCTTCTTCAGAAATGCTGGTAGCACTCATACGTATATTCTGGAAAGACAATCTCTGGATATGATGCTGAGCATGTGCACTCAACTTCTTTAGTCAATCATGACGAGGCCTGTTCTGAGTGAAACATGTTATGTTGAACCCCTGTATGGTCTTGGCCACTGTGCTGCAGCTCAGTTTTAGGTTGTTGGCGACCTTCTAATAGCCAAGGCCATCTTTATGTAGAGCAGCAATTCTTTTTTTCAGATCCTCAAACAGTTTTTTGCCATGAGATGCCATGTTGAATTTCCATTGACTAGTCAGAGAGTGCGAGAGCAATAACACCAACTTTACCACACTTGCTCCGCATTCAAACCTGAAACCTTGTAACACCAAGGGTGCATTTCCCGACTGGTATTTAGTCTTTTTTTGGCACTCTGGGGGACCGCTTTTGTCCGCGCTTTGCGGATTTAAGCCATCCTCCTTCACACCCACATGTTCATGTTCTTCCTGAAAACCGGGCAGAAGATTGAACATGTTCAAGTTTTTCGGACCGCCAGTGGTGTAAGAAACCGTCCGGCAGAAAATCCATGCAGTGGTGACTGCTGCACGGATTTTCTACTAAAGTCTATGGGGGAGCGTTGCATGTTGGTTTTTAGACGGCTTGTAAAACCGCAAATCATCTGAAAAAAACCGACCAATAACCCTTTCTGTGGGGACAAGCCCTAAGGAGTCACATGACACCATGGAGGGAAAATTACAAATTGAGCACAATTTTTCTATTTTCCCTTATGGATGTATTCACTTTTGTTGCCAGTGGTTTAGACATCGATAGCTGTGTGTTGAGTTATTTTGAGGGCAAACCAAAATTACACTGTTATAAAAGCTGTTTACTGACTCCTTTAAATTGTATATAAAAGCCACATGTATGAAAACGGTCTAGGTCTAAAACTCACTTTGTTGCCCATAGCAACCAATCAGAGCATCCTTTCATTTGATATAGTGCTCTGGAAAAATGAAAGGGGAGCCCTGATTGGTTGCTATAGGCAACAAAGTGAATTTTAGATCTAGACAGTTTTCATACATGTAGCCCTGAGTGTCATGTCTTCAGTGTTGTCCCATGAAAAGATATAATTCAATGTTTACAATAATTTGAGGGGTGTACTCACTTTTGTAAGATACTGTATATACCTTTTATTATTACTTTATCCTTTTGTCTTAGTGTCCTGTCATTAGGTTGTGAGAATATCTCATTTTGTTACAAGACCATATGGATTCTAGTTATGCACCTGCATCAGCTATTCCTTCAGTAAAGTAACATTTTCTGACTTTGCTTTTGACCTTTCTCCCAGCTAATCTCAGAATGTTCCCCCTTGTTCTTTTGTTTAGTTTCTAATTAAAGGGTTTTTCTCACCACAATGAATAGCTTTGTACATACAGGGAAAGGTAAATGAAAACTATTACCAGATACATTGCTGTTTTGATTTTGCTTTGTTCAGGAGAGAAAGAAGATTTTATCTACTGCTAAAGTATACAAGTTTCTGTGGTTAACGACCACCTCTCTCTGCTCCTTCTCTTATCTGATTGCTCCACAAGCTGCCATCCGACTATGGTGAGTCAATCCAATCTGCGTCTAATATCTAACACACAAGCTTGTTAATCTAAGTTAATGACAAGTTTTAACCATTAGAGCTCTGTAGTCTTGTTTACTACAGATTAAAAACATGCACTCATGTTGCTGTAACAGGATCAGCTAGGAATAGCAGAGCTGACACGCCAATCACTACTGTAGAACCACCTACAGCCTGACCAGAAAATCCGAGATTGAAGCTACCTGTGACTCAGTAATATAGCATGTCGAGAAAACCCATTTCCCCCTTAAAATACTTTTTTTAACCCTTAAATGTATGTAAAGGATTTGATCGTGTCTCCCATTTCTCTTCTTTAGTTCTGGATATACAAATTGAGTTTTTAAAACTTACCTGCTTGGCTTAGTGCTTCAGACCCTTCATCATTTTATGACACTTGTGGACTACAAACAGGAGCAAATAGGAAAGTCAATACACAGTTGCAATAATTATACAAAGGGTGGATCAACAAAAAAATTAGATGGACTCACCATTAGATGATTAAATAATTGGACAGCAAGGCAGTTAAGGGCAAGATGTAGAGTGTGGACCATCACGGTGTCAGTGGCCTCAAGTATATAAATACAGATGAGTCTAACTTGACTGTGACAGCTTTTCATATTATCTGCTCCTATCTGCAAACAAAGGCCATTGAAAAAGTTGAGATAACATTATGTATTGCAGTAACATGGTGCTTTATCTGTCCTGTTCCGTTCTACTACATTTGTATGTATTTTATTATTAGAACTTTATTGGTGCAAAGTGAGTGCCTATAACAGTCTAGGAGCATTTTCATTATTTGACCTGATAAATACTGTTTAGAACAAAATGAGTGGGGGATTTATATAAAGATGTGGAATAAATCAAGAGGGTGTTGGAAAAGTGAGGAGCATAAGATGTTTATGTGGAAAATTCTTTGAGACAAGTTGTAGTAGAAAGAAGTCATCATGGTGGTGTGTATAAAAGTGATATTTCACTGATATCACTGATTTCAGTGATATCCCTTCACTGACTTCCTATTGCCCAGCGAATTCATTTCAAGCTACTAACCATGACCTACAAGGCTCTCCACGACCTCTCCCCTCCATACATCTCTGCCCTACTTTCCAAATATCTCCCCTCACGCAATCTCCGCTCCTCTCAGGACCTTCTCCTCTGCTCTCCCCTCATCAGCTCCTCACACAACCGTCTCCAAGACTTCTCCCGTGCTTCCCCCACACTCTGGAACTCACTGCCTCAACACATCAGACTCTCCCCCACTTTCACCACCTTCAAAAGCAACCTGAAAACCCATTTCTTCAGGCTTGCCTATAACCTACACTAATCTGTTGTCACTACTTCCTCCACAAACATGTCTTCCCCTCACCTCCTGTCTCTTTCCCCCTCCTTGTAGATTGTAAGCCCTCGCGGGTAGGGTCCTCTCTCCCTCTGTCGTGCCAATTGTCATTATTCACTTATCATTGTACTCGTTTGATTTATGTTATGTATGTAACCCCCTCGAATGTACAGCGCCCTAGATTCAATGGCGCTCTAAAATACATAATAATAATAATAATAATAATAATAATAATAATAATAATAATAATATTTAGAACCAGTACCAGTTTAATGGTAGTATTTGTCTAAGTATAATTGCTTTTGTGTTCAAGAACAGCATGATGATATTATTTAGTCACTGTATAGTGGTGATATTTGACTATGTGTCTGTATTATTTTGTAGTTTTTTTTATTTATTATTTATTTAGTATTATTTGGTAACTGTAAGGCTATTATTTAAAGCATCATACATAGAAAATCATGCCTATACTGTATCTATATTTCTCTCTGTACATATGTACACAACTTTGTGTGCCCTCAAAATAACTCAACCAAGACCATGTAGTGGTTTAACAAGACAGGATCCACTCAGGACAGGCCTCACCATGGTTGAACAAAGAAGTTAAGTGTATCATTTCAGCATCATATGCAGAGATTGTCTTTGCTAAATAGACACATGAGTGCTGCCAGCAGTGCTGCAGAGTTTAAAGGGGCAGGCGGTCAGTCTGTGAATACTCAGACCTTACGTTGCACACTGCATCAAATTGGTCTGCATGGCTGTTGCCCAGAAGGAAGGTTCTTCTAAAGATAATACTCAAGAAAGCAAGCAAACAGCTTGCTGAGGACAAGAAGATTACTGACATGGATTACTTGAACCATGTCCTGTGTGCCAGTGAGACCAAGATAAACTTATTTGGTTCAGATGGTAACAAGCGTGTGTGGCGGCAACCAGGTAATGAATAAAAAGACAAGTGTGTCTTGCCTACAGTAAAGCATGGTGGTGGGAGTATCATGGTTTTGGGCTGCATGAGTGCTACTGGCTCTGGGGAGCTACAGTTCATTGAAGGAACCATGAATGCCAACATGCATTGTGACATTCTGAAGCAGAACATGATCTCTTCCCTTGGGAATCTGAATAGCAGAGCAGTATTCCAAATACACCTCCAAAATGTCCAATGCCTTGTTAAAGAAAATATGGATAAAGATGTTGGACTGGCTAAACATGTCTCCAAACCTAAACCCTGTTGAGCATCTGTGGGGTATCCTCAAAAGGGAGGTGAAGGAATGCAAGGTCTCTAATATCCATCAGTTCCATGATGTCATTATGGAGGAGTGGAATAGGATTCCAGTGGAAACCTGTAAATCTTTAGTGAACTCCATGCCGAAGAGAGTTAAGGCAGTGCTGGAAAATAATGGTGGCCACACAACATATTGACATTTTGGGCACAATTTGTCCATTTTCACATAGGGTGTACTCACATTTGTTGCCAGCTGTTTAGACATTGATGATTGTGTTTGTAGTTATTGAAGACACACCAAATTTTTTTATACTGTCATACAAGCTGTGCACTGACTACGTTACATTGTACAAGTACGGTGTAGGTATACATATATATATATATATATATATATATATATTATATATATATATATAATTTATATTATATATATATATATATATAATCCACGGAAAATAGCAGCACTCCTCTGTACTGAAGATAAATGGTGCCAGCAGTATAAACCTGATCCGAGGGATTCCTCAAATATACTCCAAAGAAAATCAACGGCACTCCAAGGAAGTGAATAAGAAGGGTGTTTATTCCTCCATGCCACTAAAATGCGACGTTTCAACCCCCTCACGGGGCCTTTGTCAAGCAGTGTTACAAGTGAAAAGCTCATATATTTATATAGCATCCAATAAATACCATGACATCAATCAATAATCATAAAATACAGTGAATGACAATTTATAACCAAGTGCAGTATACAATGGTAAGAGAACCATAACCACCTAAATATATGTATTTCTTCAAAAGTGTAATCATATATAACAAAATAAAAAAATACATAAAAAATACATAATGAGGGGAATCAGGGGGCGGAGAAAGTAATCAAAAAACTTACATAAAAAGCTGTTGAATACAGGCTGAAGAAACAAAGTTACGGCGTTCACATTGATACACCGCGCATGACCGGAACTTGTCACCGGATGCTGGGCACGCATAGATAGCAATGTAACTACACAACCTTCAGTGTCTGGGAACGCTTCATCCAACACAGAGTGCATGCGTGTCTCGAGCGCAGTGCCTATGTATCTAGAGCGCCCAGCTGAATACGGCAAATAGAAAACATAGATTTGTAGGGAGAGGGCAGCAGCGCATCATATCCTTAATTAAAAAGATAGAGCAATGCCACCATAACCCAGTCTAGAGAGTCCAAGAGGTATATACCACATGAAACTCAACAGACATGGAAAACTACTCCCTCATTATATATGGTGTAATCCAACACCTTAGCACTAGTGTTGAGCGATTTTTATCGACAAAGTTGAAATCGGCAAGGTTTTTATGGTGATCGAAATTTCCAGATCATGCGATAATTAAGGTTAAAATCTGAGCATCATCTATTAAGATCGCGCCTTTTTCGGCGCTTCCTGTAATTTTGGCGGCCAGCAAATCAGATTACAGAATAGAGCAGGGTGAAATGTGTGTGCGACGTCATGACTGGGATGTGTATGGTTGCGATTGGCTGGAAAAATCACATGACCTCGTTTTAACATAGAACAGCGTTTCCTGTTTCAGCCTCAGTGTCTCTCAGCGTCTCTTTGGGATAGGACCTGCGCTCTGCCTGTGGCCAAACAGCTCACCGAAATTAGTCTATTTCTGCACAGAGAAACCTCTAGTATCAGCTGTCATCCTTCCATTTTAGTTATATTAGAGATTTGATGATTTTATTATTTAGCTAGAGAATTTTAAAGCAGCATCTACCGCTGTAAATTCACGGCGGTGGGAGCGGGGGGGGGGGGGGGGGGCCCGTGGGCGAACAAAGACAAGCTTATCATAAAAAGACACTGGATAAAGTTCACCAAGACTTAGTGTAGACATTGTAGTGGAATATCTTTATTTTAAAGTTTGCTATTAAAAATATTTCCTGGATATTGGGCGCCTGAACTTATATTGGATACACATCATTTCTAGTAACTGCAGGGTCTCTTTGTTAGCTGCAAAAACTCCACTTTTATTATGGGGTATTCATTTCAGATAGGTGTTCATTTTAAATTTTTAAACCCATTACACCTGTGACTGTTGATATATCCACCTTGCAGTTAATTACAATTCAGCAATCTTTAGTCAGCACAGGTTGTTTGGTGCCAAAATACCGTGTATCGTACGAAAACATAACAGTTCGTGTTTTTTGATTTTTGCGCACCCAGCATGTTCATTGACGCAGCATCCACGTAAATCTTAAAACAGAAATTTCCCTATATTCACCACAGGTGAATTGAAAGGTGCAAAAATTACCGTTTATTTAACCAAAACATAACAGTTATGTGTTTTTTGACTTTTGCCCCACCCAGCATTGTTCATTGACGCAGCATCTACGTAAATCTTAAAACAGCAATTCTATATCACCACAGGTGAATTGAAAGGGGGCAAAAAATATCGTTTTATTAAAACCAAAAATAACAGTTACGTGTTTTTTGACTTTTGCGCACCCAGCATTGTTCATTGTCGCACCCACTTTTACGAAAAATCTTAAAACAGCAATTCTATATTCACCACAGTGAATTGAAAGGTGCAAAAAAATACCGTTTTATTTATCAAAACATAACAGTTACGTGTTTTTTTGTTTTTTTGACTTTTGCACACCCAGCATTGTTCATTGACGCAGCATCTACGTAAATCTTAAAACAGCAATTTATATTCACCACAGGTGAATTGAAAGGTGCAAAAAATATCGTTTATTATACCAAAAAACTAACAGTTACGTGTTTTTTGACTTTTGCGCACCCAGCATTGTTCATTGACGCAGCACTAGTAAATCTTAAAACAGCAATTCTATATTTCACCACAGGTGAATTGAAAGGTGCAAAAAATATCGTTTATTATACCAAAACTAACAGTTACGTGTTTTTTGACTTTTGCGAAACCCGCATTGTTCATTGACGCAGCATCTACGTAAATCTTAAAACAGCAATTCTATATTCACCACGGGTGAATTGAAAGGTGCAAAAAATACCGTTTATTATTCAAAACATAACAGTTTACGTGTTTTTTGACTTTTGCACACCCAGCATTGTTCATTGACCCGCAGCATCACGTAAATCTTAAAACAGCAAGTCTATATTCACCAAAGTGAATTGAAAGGTGCAAAAAATACCGTGTATCATACGAAAAAATAATGCACACATATTGCAAAATTACTTGTTTTTGCAAGATCTTTAACATAGCTATCAATCCCTGTATTGAGACAACCCATTTAATACAATGAAAAAAAGAGAACAAAGAAATGGTGGGATTCAAACCTATTTTAAAAATGTGTTATCTATAATTAATCTACTAAAAAAACTTGCATGTACAAAATAGCTGGGGAAAAAAAATTCCCCTGAATGTACAAGGGAGGTACAGGAAAACTTGACCAATGTAGGTTATTCAGAGGACATGGAGTATGGAGCACGGACAGAGAACAAAGTACAGAGACAAAATTTCCTCCAGCACGTTGAGTAAAATGAGAAAAAGAATGCCAAGCAAAAGGCACCTGGGTGTAACAGGAGCGTTAACCAAATTATTTCCAAGTGAAGCCCCAATTGGTCCGCACTCATACGGAGGGGCAAGCGCTACCCAGGTCTTGACTGTGTACTGTGAAGGTGGAGTTCTCACACTTCCCCTTCCGACTCTGCTTCAACAAAGACGTTTTTGTTGCTGCGTCATCAGGGCATTTAACCTGCGTGTTAATAGATGACGGACGCCAGCCTGGGCTCTCACCGCACCCACTGTAACTCCGGCCCTGGGTCATGCTGTGGCACAGGACAGTTCTAGTCAATGTCCAGTTCAACTAAAATGGTGGTTGAAAGACTCCTTTTCCCGGCACTTTGTAATCTGGGGGTCAGACAGGTTTAATGGTCATACTGTGGCCCAGGACAGGGACAGTATATGTCCAGTTCAACTAAAATGGTGGTTGAAAGACTCCTTTTTGCGGCACTTTTTAAATCTGGGGGTCATGCAGGTTTGGGGCTCATGCTGCGTTCCAGGACAGGGATATTCAATGTCCAGTTCAAGTAACATGATGGTTCAAATCATACTGCCTTCTGGCACTTTTTAATTTGTGGGTGATGCAGGTTTAAGGGTCATGCTGTGGTACAAGACAGGATAGTGAATGTCTGTGACTTTTTTTCTGTGACTTTTATAACCTAAGTGTGTTGCCTAAGATGTAGCACGTATCCATTTGACTGTTGTGGATGTTAATTTCAGCTTCTCCAGCCTTGTTTGGGTGTAATAATGAAGGTGTTGTTGCTCTCCCATAGACTTTAATGGTAATCGCTCATAATCGATGCTCACTATCGAAAAACCTTATCGATAGCGGCCGACTATCGACTATCGCTCGATCTCGATAGCCAACGCAATCGCTCAACACTACTTAGCACACAACGATATATTAAGACAACACCGGTCACGAGCTGTATACTATAGACTAAATAGATCAAAATTACACATAGATATAAAGAACAAAAATTCATTTTCTCCGCCTCCATAACTCCCCCGTCCATCGGATCTATAAAACAATAAAAATCAAAAATGAATTAAACATTATCAAAACAAAAAACAGCATATATTGTTGCAAAGACTGATCGTATTATCTCATCTTATTAGAGATCACAAAGTCAACATTCAAACCATGCGGTTTCAACGAATTTAGCCTAAAAATCCACTGTAATTCACGTTTCTTTAAAAGAATAATTCGATCACTACCTCGCTTAGGCTGGGGTATGTGATCAACAACCATGAACCTTAAGTCCTTTTCAGAATGAACTAAATCCGCAAAGTGCTTTGAAACTGGAAGATCCAATCTTTTCTTCCTAATAGCATGTCTATGATTGTTTAGTCTAGTACGTAGATCACATCTAGTCTGCCCTACAGTTTCCCATGTTTAAATTGTGTCAACTGTTCTTTTATGCAAAGGGGTCACGTCTTTAAACATCCAGGGACCTCTGAAGAATTTCAGATACAATTCTTTTTGTCCTGTTACTCAGAATGGGTAATTTATGTGTTGTGGTGCCCATGTCATCTACTTTATGTAGGGAAGACTAGATGTGATCTACGTACTAGATTAAATAATCATAGACATGCTATTAGGAAGAAATGTATGTAAGTTTTTTGATTACTTTCTCCGCCCCCTGATTCCCCTTGTTATGGATTTTTTATGTATTTTTTTTATTTTGTTATATATGATTACACTTTTGAAGAAATACATATATTTAGGTGGTTATGGTTCTCTTACCACTGTATACTGCACTTTGTTATAAATTGTCATTCACTGTATTCTATGATTATTGATTGATGTCATGGTATTTTTTTGATGCTATATAAATATATGAGCTTTTTACTTGTAACACTGCTTGACAAAGGCCCCGTGAGTAGGTTGAAACGTCGCATTTTAGTGGCATGGAGGAATAAACACCCTTCTTATTCACTACCTTGAAGTGCCGTGGATTTTCTTTGGAGAATATATATATATATATATATATATATATATATATATATGCTACTCTACTGATATATCAATGATGACCTGCTGCACGAGGCTGGATATGAGGTGCTGAGCATGGTAAGATGCATAGCTATACAAGAAATTTTCCGCCTTTAAATTTGCTAAAAGTTGGGAGGTATGCCTATATTATATGTTTATAGGTTTCCTCTTATAAAGCCTTTAGAGTCTTAAGATTCTACCATGTGGCTGTACAGGATGTAGCCATACAGCCACCATGTGCTGTATACAGACTTTATCACATGTCATATGTATAGAGCTATTTTTCCCATGGTGCTATGTTTGTGAACTAGGGGAAAAAAGAATGCACTGAAGCATATCATATGTTTTTGTCAGATTTATATATAATTCCTCTGGATAAACACAAAATTGGAGACACAAGGTGATATAATCGAAGCAGCCCTATTTGTTTTCATATAAATCAGTGCTGTACCACGGTCGGATACATGAGCTTGAAGGCAACAATGTCCATTTGATTTTTATTTTCTGTGCTGTCTTCATTTCCCTATTGGGGAAAAACTCATTGCATTTCTGCCAAAGCTTTATTATGGCAGAAGCACTGCAATTCTTTATTCTGTTTAATATCTGGAGAGTTATTCTAATAATCATTATTATCTTGAATTTGTTGGATGGTGAAAGTTGGCTGCAGCCACTCAGGCAACTGAAAGTATTTGAAATACATTACAATAAATTAGTCATCTTTTTTCCTTCCTGATCTTCATGAATATCCAGTGGCGGGGAAATCAGATCTTTGTTGAGTTATGCTGTCATAATGAATATGAATACAGTCTAACCAACGAGCCCTCTGTCTCTATCAAATCTCTGGAGAGAATTGATATCCAGAGATTAAAATGTTTCAAGAGTAGAAAATAGAGATGGGATGGCAATTATGTATTTATGTATATCTACATTTATCTAATACCAGGGCTATGAATGTAATTGTCCGTACTATGTGTATGTATGTGTCATGATCAATATTCTCCCCGGAATAACAAGTGTCATCAACCAAATACTTACATGCTTCCAACTAACAGAAAGCGAAAAAAGACTTTGACAGCAAAATTAACCATTTGACTTAACATATACATAATATTCTTTCCTACAGATAGCTGTAGAGTTTACTAGATATTCAGTTACACTTTGCAATATATTTAACCCCATCCCAGCATTTGAAAAACATGCACAACATTATGTCATGAAGGGGTGAGAGTAATGGGCTGAGGATCTGAGTCAGTGGGTGCCAGCTGTGTTATACAGGTGACATGTGGATGCAATGACCAGAATTGGAAACACGGAGACCATGACTCCTAAGCCACTAGATGAGGACTTCCTTCAGTCATCTGATTACCTTCCCCCCTCATACTGTGTAATAGCATGGACCTAGTGAAGGTTTGACATGTTAGTATGTCTAGTCAGTAATGCAATCAGGACAGTTTTGGCAGTAGTCCTGTCATGCGCCCTAATCAAAAAGCGGCTTGCTGATATAGTGCAAGATAGGAACTAGGATATACTGTTTTAATACATCATTTGTTACTGATAGACACAGTCATTGTAGCGTCGAATTCCTGGTGGGGTAGCCATTTTCGGGACGGGTGCAGCTTGATTTTGGATTGTTATCATGACCAAACCCTGGCTAAAACAGGAAGCAGTCAGATAAATGACAAACAGGGTACAGAAACAACAAAAAACAAATAGCTAGACAATGTCAGGTAGGCAGAGGTCAAACCAGAACAGCGCAGAACTGAATCAGAAAACAGGAGAGTTACCGAGATCTTAAAGGACACTACTAATACTACTCCCTGTTTTACGAGGGGTCACTGGAACCTTAAGTCTAGGACCTGGTTTCAGAGGGAATCTTTTGTAAAATACCCTCACAAGCCAATCAGCATGGACCAAGGAAGCAGGAACCCATGGATGCTCCTCTGGTCCATATCCTTTCCAGTGTACTAGGTATTGTAGACCATTCCTGACCCTCCATGAATCCAACATTCTCCCTACTTCAAATTTCACAACCTCCTCCTCCGGGACTGGAAGAGGAAGTTCTTTTCAAGGAGCCTCCAGAGGTATATATTTTGTGAGGAAAAACTTATGGAATGCGTTATGGATACGAAAGGTCGTCGGTAGGTTAAGGTGAAAAATAACTAGATTGATCACCTGTAGTATCATGTAAGTACAAATAGATTATGGATCCAATTTGTGACATGGCACCTTTAATGTACTATTTTTTGTAGTGAGCCAAACCTTATCCCCTGCTATGAAGCCGTGCCCTGCAGCATATCTCTTATCAGCATTCTTTTTATGGATGTAGTGGGATCACTGGAACCTTATCCTGACCAAACCCTGCTCAAAACAGGAAACAGACAGACAAATAACAAAAAGTGAGCAATCTGCACAAACACAAGAGCCAGGACACAGGAGCAATCACAGGCAGAGAATGAATCCCAAGAAGAAGTTTAAGTCTCCTCCCCAGCCAGGTATTCTCCCTGGTGATTAACCCATTGAGCACCGTGTATAACCTTGACTGAGGCTGCAAATAGGATCTTAAAGGGGCAGTAGCACAGTGCTGACATTTAAGGTTCCAAAAGGTTCCACGGGTCATCTTGAGGTCCTTTTTTGTGCACTGCATGCTTCAATGATAATTGCGCTGTTATATGAAGACATCATTTGTAAGACTGTTCCATTTATACTCCGTCAGTTAATTCTTTAGTTATCTCTATTGATACTGTTTTTGAGCACAGGCTATACACTATGAGATTACCTTTATTGTTTGGTCATGTAATTGGCGTTCATGCAAACATTGTTATTAACTGAGACTAAATTTTAGGTATATATTAAAAGTTCAGTTTTATATTTTTCTCCTTCAAAAATGTGTCCTGATAGAAAATTATTAATGGTTGGGGGCCCACAATGGTTTGGCTGCATGGGGCATTGAAATTACTGATGGTAGTCATACATTTAGTATTTCCCGCCAGAGGATGAAGTAATCACATGTTATAGTCTTTTAGTGGGACCAAAAGTAAAAATACAAAAGCGAAAGCTTTTAAAGCTATACAAAATATCAAACATTAAAAAACTAATTAAAAAACATTGAAAAGATCAACAATAAAAATATAATTGGTCTCTGCATTCATAAAAGGCTGAACTATTAATGCCAGTTTATATACACAGCACATTAAGCCCTGTAAAAGAAACAAACAAAAAAAATAATGACAAATGAGCTGTTTCTTTGTCTCCCCTCCCCCAAAAAATGGAATACAAAGTGATAAACAACCATATGAACCCAAAGTAATACCAATAAATGCTACAACAACATCCCTATACAAGTCCATTGATTGATAAAAAGTTAGAGGTCAAAATATTGTTACATAAAGAAATATTTTTTAAAAGTAGTAAAAAGTAAACCATTAACAAAAAGTGCAGAATTTTATTTTGTGCTAATAGTACTGATCTTCAAAGGTTTTCAGTACATTATATTGTACATTAAATGGTAAAATTAAAAAATAAAAGTCCCTTTTTATGACACAATGAATAGGTTGTGAAAGGCAGGGATGAAAAACACAAACAATATAGTCAAAGGCACTGTGTGGTCAAGGGGTTAAAGCAAAGCAAAACTTGTATTTATTTGCCATTGTCTAATAGTACCAACATGTTTCTCAGTGCTGTACTGCAATCAAAATATAGTATTGGATCAATAAATAGCCGACCATGTAATACAGAGATTGGCAGGGTGTGCCAGAGCAAGTGATGCTCTTTGTTAGCAGCTATGAAGCAGATATCCATATGTGTTGCATGGAAATGAGTTGCCATGAAGAAACAACATTTTAACATTAGAGGCTAATAGATTACATTTTCAGAACACTTTCATGACCAAAGGGTTATGAGTAGACATGGGCGAATTTCTCAAAATTCGGTTTGCTCACTTCGCCGAACTTCCCGACAAAAAATAACTTCGTTCCGAATTACTTCGGGACAAATCATGTTAAAAAACAGCTATTTCCAGGCTGCACAGAGCCTGCAGGGTGCTGTAGAACGTTGTGCCATGCTTAAATATGCAGAGGGAGCTTGGTTTGGTCTTCATACAATGTTGTGATTTAGTATGACACGCACATGACTGCCGCAGCTCTTAGAATCGCTTCACTATAAAATTGCCTGGGCACTTAAGAGGGCAAAACTGATAAAAAAACTGAAGGGGGTATGAAGCCTGAAGAAGTAAAGGCAGCGACACCTGGAAAAAAACAAGCTGAGTGCTCAGGTGGCAACAACAGTGACAGAGTGTGGATGTGACGGCGGCAGCCACAGCAGCATGAGGTCAGAGAGTGGCACAATGACATTCTGGAGGTGGCAAAAACAGAAGTAGGGCAAAGAGTGGCATAATGACACAGTGTGGAGTTGACGGCATCAACAGCAGTAGCAGCATGAGGTCAGACAGTGGCACAATGACGTTCTAGAGGTGGCAAAAAAAGAAGTAGGAAACAGAGTGGCACAATGACACAGTGTGTAGGTCATGGCAGCAGCTACAGCAGCAGCATGAGGTCAGACAGTGGCACAATCACAGAGTGTGTAGGTCACGGCAGCAGCCACAGCAGCAGCACGAGGTCAGACAGTGGCACAATGACACAGTGTGTAGGTCACGGCAGCAGCAGCATGAGGTCAGACAGTGGCACAATGACATTCTGGAGGTGGCAAAAACAGGAGTAGGCCACAGAGTGGGACAATGACATAGTGTGTAGGTCACGGCAGCAGCCACAGCAGCAGCATGAGGTCAGACAGGGGCACAAAAAATGACACAGTGTGTAGGCTCTCGGCAGCAGAAACAGCAGCATGCATCAGGTCAGAAAGTGGCCACAATGAATTTTGGAGGTGGCAAAAAAGTAGTAGGCCACAGAGTGGCCACAATGACAGAAGAGTGGAGGTAACGGCAGGCAGCAGCTGAGGTCAGGACAGTGGCACAACAAATGACAGAGTGTGTAGGTCCGGCAGCAGGCCACAGCTGTTTGCATGAGGTCAGACAGTGGCACAATGACACAGTGTGTAGGTCACTGGCAGCAGCCACAGCTAAGCAGCATGAGGTTCAGTCAGTGGCACAATGACATTCTGGAGGTGGCAAATAAAACCTGGAGTAGGCCACAGAGTGGGACAATGAACTGTGTGTAGGTCACGGATGTCAGCCACTGCAGCAGCATTGAGGTAAGACTGTGGCACAATGACACAGTGTTGCTAGTCACGGCAGCGCCTACAGCAGCAGCATGAGGTCAGATCAGACAGTGGCACAATGACAGGAGTGTGTAAGTTCACGGCAGCAGCCACAGCAGAAGCATGAGGTCAGACAGTGGCATACAAATGACATTCTGGAGGTGGCAAAATATAACAGGAGTAGGCCACATGAGTGGGACAATGACACAGTGTGTAGGTCACGCCAGCAGCCACCCAGCCAGGCTGCATGAAGGGGGTCAGTACGTGGGACATGACACAGTGTGTAGGTCACGGCAGCAGCCACAGCAGAAAGCATGACGGTCAGACAGTGGCACAATGACAGAAGTTGTGTAGGTCACGGGCCAGCTGCAGCCATCAGCAAGAGGTCAGACAGTGGCACAATGACATTATCGGAGGTAGGCAACAAAAACAAGTATTGGGCCACAGGAGATGGCACATTGACAGAGAGTGGAGGGTGACGGCCCGGCAGCAGCATGAGGTCAGACAGTGGCAACAGTGACATTCTGGAGGTGGCCCAAAAACCTGTGAGTAGGCCACCAGTGTGCGCACGAATGACAGAGAGTAAAGGTGGACGGCGGCAGCACGCATGAGGTCAGGAGTGGCACAATGACATTCTGGAGGTGGCAAAAACAGGAGTAGGCCATACACAGAGTGGCACAATGACAGAGAGTGAGAGGTGAACGGGGCAGCAGCATGTGGTCAGACAGTGGCACTCAATCTCATTCTGGAGCTGGTGGCAAAACAGTAGTTGGCCACAGAGTGGCAAAAATGACAAGAGTGGAGGTGACCGGGCGAGCAGCATGGAGGTCAGACAGTGGCAACAATGACTTTCTGGAGGCGGCCAAAAAAACTGGAGTAGGCACAGAGTGGCAACAATGACAGAGAGTGGACAGGTGACGGTGGACCGCCAGCATGGGTCAGGAGAGTGGCACTATGGACATTATGGACGGTGGACAAAAACAAGGAGCTAGGCCACTGAGTGGAACAATGTACAGTGAGTGGAGGTGACGGAGGGGAATTCAGCATGAGGTCCAGGACAGTGGCATCAATGCATTCTGGAGGTGGAACAAAACAGGGAAAAAGGCCACAGTGTGGCACAATGACACAGTGTCATAGGGTCACGGCAGCTAGCCACAGCAGCAGATGAGGTCAGACAGTGGCACAATGGACATTCTGGAGAGTTGAAAAAAAACAGTAGCAAGGCCACAGAGTGGCACATTGACACAGTGTGTAGGTTCACGGCAGAAGCCACAGCAGCCATCTATGAGTTCAGCACAGTGGCACAATGTCCTTCTGGACGGTGGCTAAACTGGAGTAGGCCACTCGAGTGGCACAATGACATGAGAGTGGAGGGGGGGTCGACTGGGGCTGCAGCATAGTCGGGTCAGACAGTGGCACTTACATTCTGGAGGGTGGCAAAACTAGTAGTAGGCCAACAGACGTGGCACAGATGACAGAGAGTGGAGGTGACGGCCGGCAGCAACATGAGGTCAGACAGTGGCACAATACTTCGGGAGGTGGCAAAAACTGGGAGTAGGCCACAAGTGGCAAAAATGGACAGAGTGTGGAGGTGACCTGGCCAGCAGCATGAGGTCAGGACAGTGGCACAATGACCAACCCTGGAGGCGGCAAGAACTGGAGAAGTAGGCCAAAGCTGTGGCACAATGCACAGGAGAGTGGAACGGTTGGTGACGGCCAGCAGAAGATGTGGCCAAGGACAGTGGCACAATGACATCTGGAGGGTGGCAAAAATGGAGTAGGCCACAGAGTGGCACAATGACAGAGAGTGGAGGTGACAGGGGGCGGCAGCAGCATGTGGTCAGGTCAGTGGCACAATCACATTCTGGAGGAGCAAAACAGTAGATCAGGGCCTCAGTGTGGCACAATGACAGAGACGTGGAGAGGTATCCGGCGGCAGCAAACATGAGGTCAGCAGTGGCACAATGACTTTAGGCGACTGGTGCAAAAACTGGAGTAGGCACAGAGTGGCAAAATGACAGAGAAGTGGAGGTGACCAGTGGTAGCGCAGAAGGTCACGACTGTGGCACTATGGACATTATGGAAATTTGTGGCAAAAAAAGGACGCAGGCCACAGGAAGTGGCACAATGACAGAGAGTGGAGGGTGACGGGGGAATCGCATGAGGTTCAGACAGTGGAACATGACATTCTGGAGGTGGAACTAAAATCTGAGGGAATAGGCCACAAGAGTGGAACACAATGACACAGAGTGTCAGGTTCACGGCAGCAGCCACTAGCGAGCCAGCCATGAGGTCAGACAAGCAGTGGCACAATGACATTCTGGAGGTGACAAAAAACAGTAGCAGCTAGTTGACATCTAAGAGTGGCACAATGGAACAGTGTAGTAGGTCAACGGCAGCAGCCACTGCAGCACTATGAGTTAAGACTGTGGCACAATGACACAGTGGTAGGTCACGGCAGCAGCAGCATTAGGTCAGGACAGTGGGCACAATGACATTCTGGAGAGGTGGCTAAAAATGGAGTAGGCCACCAGTTTGCACAATGAAAGAGAGGTGGACGGTGAGGGGCTGCGCACGAGAGCATGAGCGTTCAGACAGTGCACAATGACATTCTGCAGGTCGGCAAAAATGGAAGTAGGCCACTGGTAGCACAATGACAGAGAGTGGAGGTGATCCGTGGCAGCAGCATGAGGTCAGACAGTGGCACAATGACATTCTGGAGGTGGCAAATGGAGTAGGCCACAGAGTGGACAATGACAGAGAGTGGATGGTGACGGCGGCAGCAGCCATAAGGTCAGGAGAGTGGACACAAGGACATTCGGAGGTGGCAAAAACAGGGAGTAGGCCACAGAGTGGGACAATGACAGAGATTGGAGGGTGACGGCGGCAGCGAATGAGGTCTGACAGTGGCACAAGCACAATGGACTTATGGAGGTGGCAAACAAACGGAAATTGGCCACAAGAGTCGGAACATGACAACTAAGTGTCTAGGTCACGTGCAGCCACAGCAGCAAGCATTGAGGTCAGAGAGTGGCACAATCACATTCTGGAGGTGGGCCAAAAACTTGGAGTAGGCCACAGAGTGGCACAATGACAGAGAGGTGGAGGTGCTGGAGGCAGGAAGCAATAGCATGAGGTCAGGAGACTGGCACATGACACCAGTGTAGATGTCATCGGCACCAGCAACAAACAAGCAGATAAGGTCCAGACATTGGCACAATGACAGAGTGTGGAGGTGCGGTGCATGGCAAAGCCAGATCCCTGGTATTGATGGTTCAGGTGAAGCTCGCGCGCCTCGTCTCCTCACGCGTCAGCAGATGTGTGGCATCAGGCGGGTGGCGGCATCAGAATAGTGGATGAGGCAGGAGTTTGAACCCAGACTCATTTCTCACAAGTTTTGGGTGAGGCGTCATAGCTGATGTCGTCTGACGCCTAAGCATTGGTGTGTGGAAATACTGGACCGATCCCACGCCTGACTTCATCTTGACAAAGATCAGTTGTTTACCAACATTTTCACGTGGACAAGGGGTTCTCCTTGGGGTAACGATGCGACCCACCGCAGCACTGAACACCCGCTCTAATGCCAACATACTGCCGGGCAGACAGCTTTACACTCGCCAAATCTCGGAAAGTTGTGGCCACAATCTGTTTGGCCCTTGCCCAGTAGTCACAGGGATCTTTCTAATGGGGTGGGCAGAGTGTGTCCAAGTGGCAAACCAACCTGTTAGGTTCAGGGTCCTGCTCCAGGTCCTGCTGATGCTGCTGCTGGGCGAGCTGCCCTCCTCACTAGGTGGGGTGAAGGTGATGCTGACTCATCAGTGGAATCCCAGACTTTGGATGCCTCTGATGGAGCTGGTACTGCTCCGACCCCCCCCTACTTCCTCCAGCAGCCCCGGCAGTAGTACGTGAGCCGCTGAAGAAACCCCCGGTAGACCAGTCAGGGGAGGGACGATGCCGAGCATAGAGCAGCGGCACCAAATGACTACGGAGGATTTCCCTAATGTATTTGAGTTTGTCCTCCATCTCCAATAGCTTGGAAACTGGCCTCCATTTTGGACTGGTAGCGAGGGGTCCCAATAGGGGTCAGAGGAGCCCAGAAAATCTTACCTCTGCCGGATGGTGACTATTCAGTTTGTCATACGCCAGGCATATTCAGCATGGCTGCGGGCCCATCTGCACAGAGACTCGAGGGGCTCCCTTGCCTCCATCTCCACTGGGATACTGCCCACAGGTGGCTTGCGGGTCATCTCCTCATCTCCATCTACCTCCTCCAGATGTTCCTCCCTCTATTGTCACCTGGGTAGAAAATCCACTCATTTCACCAGACAACTTGTCCACTCTGCATCAATGTCCTGCTCCTCCTCCACCTCCTCCATTTCAGTCCCACAGCAGACTATGTGGGCCGCGGATGTAGTCGCACGTCTCCAGTCCCCTGCCCAGACAGATTTTTCAGCATCTCGTTCAAGGACATGAAGCAGTGGAATGACGTTATTACATCCCGTAGTCTTGGGCGACCTGACAAATAACGTGGCCTCCTCGAATGGCCCAACCAAAAGGAAGGTGTCACGCGATGAGCTGCCACTGGCTTGACATCAAAGTTACACAGTGGGAGTACTACTGTCTGCTTGGCCGTCGGATCATCAAAAAAATCGTTAATGGCCTTTCTCTGTTCTATACAGTCGGTCCAACATGTGCAGGCTTGGAATTCCAACGGGTGGAAACATCGCATATCAGAAGGTGTGTTGGGGAGGCGTTTCATTGCCGCTGCAACTCGAGGAGGGTGTTCCTGGCTTTGATAGGGAATGGATGAAGTGTATGCACAGTTTTCCTGGCATTTTCAGAATCCTTCTGAAGATCTGTGAAGACTTCAGGAATATTTATCACAACCAAGATTGAACAAATGGCCATTGCAAATGGCGCATGGACCATCCCCTCCTCCGGCTGCAGCGCGGAAGACCAACCCATGTCGTCCCTCTGTCCGTAACCATGGTTCCAATTTGCAGGTGGCCGGAGAAGAAAGCCACACATCGGATTTATTGCTGCATGGAAGCGATAGGCAGTTCCTACCCTGTGTGACTTTGTTCACCGAGGCAAGCTCAGGTTGTAGAAACTGCGTGACAACGGCGGTGCACTACACATGTGGTATGGGTGGAGCAGTACTTGTGGAGGTGAGATGGGGGGAGGAGGGGGGGACAATGGGAAAGGGGCCGCAGTTTGACAACGTGGAGGGAAGCGGCTCTTCCTTTCCAAGTTGTTGGTGTGGCCCGGGCTTGAAGCACATTTTTACCCGTAGGCCGTTTAAAAGGGCATTTTAATGGCCCTGAAACCCTAGTTTTCAGTCCAGGGTGTCCCCCGCTGCCCTTTCACCTTTGGGAAAAAACCGATAAGCTCCCAAAGGGCGGCCCCCCTTTTGTTTACAAAATTTAGAAGTTTGGTACTTCCCCTTTTTGGGAAAAAAAAATTTTTGGCTTGGAAAATTTTCCATCTCGGCTCGGCCAAGGCCATTAGTTCTCCCCGAAAAGTTGCGAGTCCCCCATTTTTTAAAGGGAGGGACTTTAGTACCCCAAAAATTGGGGCAGGAGCACGGTCAGGGTGCTGCACCTTTTGGATGGTTGGATGATATGTTGTCTCTTTGCAAACCCCTCGCCCCGAAAGACCCGCTGGCGCCAATGAGTAGCAAGGGCAGGAGGCCCTCTGGACCGGGAGTTTATTTTCAAAGAGAAAAGCTCCCTTCTTGCATTTGGGGGTGGAGCCTTGACTGGCTGGGAAAAAGGGAGGTGCCCCTGGGGGTTTCTGCTGCGGGGGGCAGGATGGACCACCCCATTGAGCACGGGTTTTTCCCCGGCCCCCCGGGGTGGGGGGACGTGCATGTTTTGAGCAAAGGGGCCCTCCGGTTCCCCCAAAGTTAGCTCCCTGGCCACGCTTCACTTTTGCCCCCCAGATTCTACTTAATATTTGGTCCCCCGGGTGTCTTGCAAAGGGGAAATGCCAAAACCGGGAGGATCAGTTTTACCGCCAACGCTCCGCACTAAGTGACTACTACCCCCGCCCGCCCCCCTGAAACCCTGTGCCGCTTTCTTTCCCTTTGGGCCTGCCCAAAGGGTTTTTTACCCCGTGGCCCCCCCTTTGGTCCCGACCCCAACTGCTGGTATCTTGTGACCCCCGACCAGGATACCCACTTGCTGGCTTTCGCCCCTGCCTGACGCGCAAAACTGATTTCACTTTCTTTTGACGATGTGAAAAACCCTTTCCTCCCCGGCTCCCAAATGCGGGCGGAATATCATCATCTATTTGTGTTTCATCGGTCCCTTTTCTCATCACCGGTCCTTTGGGATGCAGAGGGGTGACCCTAAAAACCCGGGGCTTCCCATGGACTCTCCCGATCAAAATTTTTTCCCCCTACTGCGAAGAAGGGTATTTTTGGCCCCTTTCGCTGCCCAAATAGTGCTGACTGCCCCCTCAAAATTTTTTCTCCACTATATAGTGGCGCTTTTAACCGACCCCATAAAAGATTTGGGCTGGGGGGAACCCGGGTGGAACAGAGGCGGGTTTTTTAGGACGGGTGGGCCCCTTTTCCCCCTCCCCCGGGCCCTGCCAACTAAGGGTTTTTTGGGGCCGACGTTTCCCCCGACTTTGGTTGGGGTTGTTCCCGATGTCAAACGGGGGGGAAAAGTGGATGATGCCTGTAACCCTAGAAAACCCCTTTTGGGGTTGCTAGCAGCCCCCGGCGCTAGAGACAAAACGGGGAAACTGTGGCCCCCCGAGTGGGCCCCGCTGCGACGTTTCCCCTTGCTGTTTCCTTTTGGGGGACTGGGTGGGAAAAGTTTGTGCCCCTGACTCGCAGGTTTTAAGAGCCCGCCCCCTCCCATGTTGACATATGTTTTTTCTAGAATGTACAGGGCACTGTTTGATGAAGATATCTGTATATGATAAATTCACACCCTATATTTGACTCCAAATTAACCCACTAAGAAGCTTGGTAACGCTTGGATATAAATTGCGCTCCACAAATGGGCAGGAAAAATTGACTTGTATGTGCCGTTTAAAAACTCTGTGTATTTTAATGAATATTAAAATGCACAAACAGGCTTAATTAACCTTCGGATATGAATTATGCTACAGAATTTCTTCTGTGGTGGTGAAAAACAAAGTTTCTTTTCGGTAAAGCAGAACAACGCTTAATTAACCCTGGATTGTAAATTGCTGCCAAAACAATTGAGCAACCACCAACTACGATCTTTGTAGCGTGTTACAATGGCGTGTTTTCTACGCTACACAGCAAGAGAAAAAATTGTAATAAACCTTCGCTTGTGAATTAGGCTACAGGAAAAATTTATTTTTTGGCGGTGAAAAAGACGGTTTCTTTTAGTCACCTCAACAGCAGAACAACGCTTAATTAACCCCTGGATGTAAATTGTGCAAAAGAATTGAGCAGCCAAAAATGAAGTGGCATTTTTATTGTAAAAACGCTGTTTCTTTAATTGAATACAACAGGAAAAGGCTTCGATCCCCTTTGGATATTCAATGTGCTGTGAAGAGATAGCATTAAAATGTATATGCAGCTGCAGTGGACGCACATGGACTTCAGATCCAATACCCACAAATCAGAAATAGAACGTTAAGAGAAGCAGTCTCTGAAACAAGCTGAGACTCCCCCAAAATCGCTGTATAAAAATCAATTCTTCAGTAAGAGCTATTACAAGCAGGTGCGGCATGCACCTTCCCTATTCAGTACAGTGAGAGCGGTTGAGCTCCCAGCGTCGCGCCCGGACTTATATAGTGCGGTGACATCACAGAATCCGACGGTCTCTGATTGGCTTCATCTCTGCACATGTCATGCAGGCTATGCCCTCCTTCCTCCCAGAGTGCTTTGCCCCATGTAACGCTATGTGCTCGCAGCCATTTTATCAATCAAAAGCACACTTCGTTCACCCGAAGTCCCTCAAACTTCGACTTCGTTCAGAACCGAAGTTTTCCTGAAATTCTAAACGAATTCCACTTCGTTAGAATCAATTCGCCCTTCTCTAGTTATGAGACTGGAATGACAAATCAAGGGTATGTCAATAACTGGGTGCACTACACGTGATGCAAGACTGGCATCCCATAGAAGCCTAATTATGTGAGAAGTTAATGCAATGTAGCACCTCTACCCCTCCTTAAGAGAGTGGAGATAGGGGCTCTTTTACTGGCATTTTGTACTTGTGCAATCTTCCCTTCAGTGCCCAGTGGATGTGCTGTCCACTTAATTGATTGCACCTTTACATGTGTATTCATATTATGTTTAGAGATACTGATTGATATGTTTTTGCTGCCAACCTGTGGCCATTGCTTGTAATTGTTTTTATGGTTATGATGGTATGCAACTTCCATATCACCTTGCTTCATGCTTCTTTTCCTGTTTCTGTGAAGTCACATCCTGTGTTGCCTCATTGTAGTTATGTCTCCATCTTTTTTAAGACATGTTGCATAGAGCTGGAGAGGAGAATTTGTTTTCACCGCATATATGTAATCTCCTATCTTTCAAGGTACAGTTAATAAAACTACCCTGAAGACACACCCATTGCATTACTCACTGGATTTCCACATGCTTTGGAAGGGGATTAATATGGCAAATTCACTATCTACCATACACTTTTGCAGAGACTTCTCACAACTCTTCAGGGACCTCTCTAACATATATCGGTAACAGAAAACTCAAAATGAATCTAAATCTTCAGTGTCTGCATGTTACACAAAGTCTGCTAGCAAGCTTAGAGTCATCCGCCATCTTATCCAGCAAGTGGCTTCCCTACTACAGTGGGCTAAGCTGCAGTCCTGTCTTACGGAGACAGTACCACCTGAACAGAGAATGTCCACCAAAGGCTTTGTGGGTTCTTCAGCTGCTGAACCTAAAGGCTCAGACACACAAGAAACAAAGTCTACATTTATTGAAGAACAAATTGGTATGGTCTAAACGTGCGACTAAACTGTCACAAAAGAATAGAATGAACTTTTAGACAACCAGAGACAAGTTGTGTGACAATCTATATGACCTATGTGAAAGTGTAGAACACTATTTAGAAGCTCTTCCACTCCATAACAATGACACAGTGAAGTTAACCACAAGTTTGAGTCGTTTACCTGCTGCTTATGATCACTGCCAGAGACTGTCTGCAAAGTACATCACATTCCTGAATAACTCAGATCTTGATGATGCTTCAGCAGAGCTAGCTGAGAGAGAGACTCTCCTCCAAAAAAAGATGCCTTAGTTCAAGACGCCAAAGATAAAGCAGAACTCCGCATCACACACCTGCAGCATTACATGAGAAACTTCTAGAGATCCGAGCAGATGCAGCAGAAGCTAGTGTTAGAAGTTCCTTTGCCATAAGGAAGCAGAAATTAAAGCAGATATGGCTATGAAGGAAGCAGAGATGGCAAATAAGGAAGCAGAGGTAGTTCTGAAGGCAGAGATGGCATAGAAGAAAGCAGAGGGAAGGACAAAAAAGGCACAATTGGAGGCAGAAGCCCAGCTACAAGTTCTCCGAATAGAAAAGGAAGAAGCAGTTGCCTTAGCCAAACTAAAAGTTCTTGAACAAGTATTAGGCAAAGATATTGATCCACACTGCTACATCCCACAAGAAGTGGAAGCTGACCGGACTGCCAACAATGTGTTAAAGCAATCATTGTCTGTGCTTCTTGATAGCCACAATGACTTAACGTAGCAGTTCCACTTCTAACCTACCACACAGATATACCCGCACAGTTACTAATGTTGCCACCTATTGATGACAAGGTAATTTCCAGCATCCAGCCAGCAGATCCTCCAGAGACTAAACCACAGCTTAATCTTTATGCTACATCATTGTCTCCTGAAGTATCTCAGCCTTATATGCCAGAGACACCACAATGTGATCTAGCAAAAAGGAGTGGGAGATCAGACATGTCGGACTGTAACAGTCTGGTGGTGGATCCACTGGATCACCGCAGGCGATGGCGTAAGCCCCCACCATGGAGTGGAATCTAAGTGGGTCCCGGTATTCACCAGAGCCCGCCGCAAAGCGGGATGGTCTTGCTGCGGCAGGAGTCCACCAGGTCACTACCACTGGCGGGGCTTGCCTGCGGTGGCGGCCAAGGGTACGAGGTACAGGAACGGCAGACAGGCTCGTAGTCGGGTACAGGCAGGTGGTCAGGGCAGGCGGCTCTGCTTCGTAGTCGGTAAATGTAGGCAGACGGTCGGTACACGGTAAGGCAAACAGGAACTCTCTAGACAGCTTTCTCCTAAGGAACACACACAAAGGAAAATGCCGGACTAAAATAGGAGCAGTGCCCGGCAATGACCAATTACCGGCGCACTGCCCCTTTAAATTCAAATTGCCAGCGCGCGTGCCCCTATGGTCAGAGGCACGCACCGGGAGACGGAGCCAGACAGAGCAGGAGCGAGGCCGGGTAAGTGAACGCTGACAGGGGCCGGGACACGGGCGGGACCCGAGCCCGACGTGTGGGACGGGGCTCCGCTGGAAGCAGGGGCACGGGCGCGCCTGCGACCCGGGACAGTGGTCGCAGGGGCGTCTGTGACAGTACCCCCTCCCTTGGGCCCCCCTTTGGGCCCCCTTCTCTTACTGGATTGAAGAAATTTCTTGATGAGGCTGCGGTTTAGGATATTCTCCTCCGGCTCCCGTCCTCTTTTCGGGGCCGAACCCCTTCCAGTCCACCAGGAAGTATCGCTTTCCCCTAGTTCTCCTCATGCCCAGAATATCCTTGACCTCAAAGACATTGGGCACATCTGCCACAGACGGAGGAGGAACAGCCTTCTGGGAAAATTGATTAAGGACCAGGGGTTTCAATAAGGAGATGGATTGAATTGGGGATTCTCATCGTAGGAGGGAGCCGGAGTTTGTATGACACCAGGTTGATGCGGCTGATGACCTCAAAGGGTCCCAGGAAACGGGGTGGTCCCAGTTTGTGAGAAGGCATCTTTAGGCGGGACCATAACGAGGATGAGAGCCACACTTGTCACCTGGGGAGAGACTGGAACGGGATTTTTCTTGTCCGCTGCTTGAGTCTTCATGCGCTCGGAAGCGCGGAGCAGCGACTGGCGGGTCTGGGACCAGACGACCTTCATATCTTGGGCCAGTGTGTCCGCCGCCGGGACCTCGGAGGAGGTCGCCAGAGGGAGAGGAGGGCGGGGATGCAGGCCATACACAATGTAGAAGGGGGAGACTCAAGAGAGTTTTAAGAGAACTCTGCCCACGGCAGTAAATTGGACAAATCGTCTTGACATGCCGAGACGAAATGGCGAAGGTAACATCCCAAGACTTGGTTGACCCTCTCCACCTGGCCGTTCGTCTGCGGGTGGTAGGCGGAAGAGAAGTCGAGCTTCACCTGAAGTTGGTTGCACAGGGCTCGCCAAAACCTGGAGACAAATTGAACTCCCGGGTCCGAAACAATCTTCTGGGGTAGTCCATGCAGACGAAACACATGGAGGAAGAACAGCTCCGCCAGGGGGGGGCCGATGGCAAGCCTGGCAACGGACGAAATGCGCCATTTTGAAAAGCGATCCATAATCACCCAAATAATGGTGTTGCCAGAAGACGGAGGGAGGTTAGTTATGAAGTCAATCAAAATCTTGGTCAGGGTTGAGTGGGAAGGGTAGTGCTGAAGTAGGCTGCCGGCTTGTGAAGTGGCGTCTTGTTGCGGGCACAGGAGTCACAAGATGAAATGAAGTCCTTAACATCCTCTACAGCTTGGCCCAATAGAACCGGGATATCAGGCAGAAAGTTCTACGGGCGCCGGGATGGCCAGCCACCAATGAGAAATGTCCCCATTTTAAGATAAGTCTGCGAAGAGCAGGACGCACATAAGTCCTTCCAGGGGGGACCTTCCGGAGGTCCACCAGAGCTGCCGAGATGAGACGTTTCGGAGGATATTATGTGTTCTGGAGAAGTATCTTCAACCCACCAAGTCGGAGGCAACGGGAGGAGGGCGTCGAGCTCTCAATTCTTCTCGGCTGGCTGCTGAAGTGGATCGAAAATCGAAAGGGAGAAGAAGACGCGCCACCTAGCCTGGCGCGGGTTAAGTCGCTGAGCCATCTACAGATATTGGCGGTTCTTGTGGTCCGAGTAGATCGGATGGGAAAACGGCAGCCCCTCCAGCAGATAACGCCACTCCTCCAGAGCCAATTTTATGGCTAGTAGCTCACCGGTCGCCAATCGTGTAATTCCTCTCGGCCGATGAAAACGTCTTGGAGAAGAAGCCGCACGGTACGGTCTAACTCGTGGGCCCTTTTTGTGTAAGACCTGCTCCGGCTCCTACAGAGGAGGCATCCACCTCCAATGTGAAGGGTTTCGTGGAATCCGGACGTGCAAGGATAGAGGCCGTAGAGAAGGCGGACTTGAGCTTTGAAAGCACTCCTCGGCCTCGACCGGCCAGCTGCGTGGATTAGCTTGTTTCTTGGTGAGGGCTACTATCGGGCCACCAGCGTAGAGAAGTGGGGGATGAACTGGCGACAGTAGTTGCAGAGCCCAAGAATCGCTGGATAGCCCACAGCCCGACTGGGCGTGGCCACTGCAACACGGCAGGACAGTTTTCTGGATCCATCTGTAGGCCTTGGTCAGAGATGACGTAACCCAGAAATCGGGAGGCTAGTCTGATGGAAGAGGCACTTCCCTAGCTGGCATACAGGTGGTTCTCCGGAGACGTCTCAAGTACTTGAGGACATGGTGCGGTGGGTCTCGAGGTCAGGAGGAGAACACCAGGATGTCATGAAGGTAGACCACCACGCACGTGAGTAAGGAGGTCCCTGAAGACGTCATTCACTAGCTCCTGAAAGGACGGCTGGGAGCGTTGCACAGTCCGAAGGGCATCACCAGGTACTCAAAGTGCCCATCCCTGGTGTGAAAGGCCGTCTTCCATTCGTCGCCCTTGCGGATTCGGACCAGTTGTAGGCCCCCTCTCAGGTCCAACTTGGAGAAAATCTTGGCGCCCTGCAAGCGATCAAACAGTTAAGTGATCCGCGGCAATGGATAACGGTTCTTTACCATGATCTTTTTCAAGCCCCGGTAATCTATGCAGGGCCGCAAGGTACCGTCCTTCTTCACGAAAAAGAACCCCGCGCCAGCGGGAAACGAGGACTTTCGGATGAACCCTTCCGGAGATTCTCCTGGATGTACTCGGACATGGCTTGGGTCTCAGGAACCGACAGTGGGTAGACTCGGCCACCGGGGAGGACTGACCCGGCAGTAAGTCGATTGGGCAAATCGTAAAGGGGATGCGGAGGGAAGACTCTACGCTTGTCTCTCAGGAGAACACATCGGCGTACTCCAGATATTTCAGGCGGCAGCCGGGCAACGGCTCCTGAAGGGTAGCGACGAGAGCAGGGAAGCACCGGGCGAGGGTGCCACCAAACAACGCCCCACGACAGTTGGGACCACCAACGAATACTTACAGTGACCAGTCCAGGATAGGGGAGTGGAGCCCCAGCCATGGGGAGTCCGAGAAGGAATCGCCGACGAAGAGCTGAAGGCCCCACATGGAGGGGACAGTGGCTGGTGACCAAACTGGATGGTGTCGCTAGCAGCTCCCGCTGCGGATGAGATGACAAGCGGTTTCTCCAGGCGTTCCACCGACAGCCGATACTGCTTCACTAGGGACTGATGTATGAACTTCCCGGCGGAGCCCGGGTCCAGAATTGCCGGAACTTGGAACGTGATACCAGTCTCTGACACGACCTGCACGGGCATCAACAGGCGTGGAGAGGAGGAGGTTGCACCTAGGAATGCCTCTCCCACAGATCCTAGGTGCGGGAGTTTCCCGCAGGCTTGGGACGCTTGGGACAATTCCTCCGAAAATGCTCTGGGCTGCCACAGTAGAGGCACAAGTTCTTTTGCTGGCGCTGGGCTTTCTTTATTTTCTTTATTTGCACCCATACTATTGATCCTTGGCTAACGAAAATAAAGAAATAAACATGATTTTATTGATTTAATTTATTTTTTTTCGTTACCCCCATATTATTATTCGTTTTATATACACATCGGGACAACTTCTGTAGTGTTATAATTTGTTTTCGGCCATGTACAGTTTGATTTCTGATTGCATTAGAAAACCCATAGGAGCGTCGCTCGCTCTCCCATTGGTCCAAATAACGGCGCCTCTTTTAACTTAGCCAATCACAGAGCGCGCTCAGAATTTTTTTCCCCATAGAACTCTATGAGAAAGTAGCTCGCGCTCTGATTGGCTAAGCTGGACGAGCCCCCGCCGCTTCAACCAATCAGCTAGTTTCTGCATTTTTACTGTATTTTGAACTGTCCCGCCTTTGAATATAATTGGTCAATTTTTCTCCATTGGATATAATGGGTCTTTGTCGATCCTATTATGATTAGTCATTTCTCCTCCATATGTTATAATGGGACATTGTCGCTCATTTTCTGATTGGATATTTTATGCCGACCAATGAGAATAGCTTAAACAATTTGAATTACTGTATTTCCCGGCAATTCTCTCTATTGCAATTCCCTATGTAGCGCCAGTCTCGGCGACAAACGCGTTGTTCGGGATTTTAACTGCTTTATTTGTAAAGAAGGGTTCTGCTCTTTATCTGATAATGTTTTACAATTAATAAAAATAATTTTTTTATTAATACTTCATGCCGCACGGCACTGAGCGCCGAGATTTCAAGGGCCCATCTCCCATAGACTTAATGGGGAAGTAGCTCGCGCTCTGATTGGGCTGGGATAGCCAAGCCCCGTTAGCTCAGCCAATCAGCTCTTTTCGTCTTTTTAACTTTTATTTTGAAACTGTCCCACCTTTGATTTTGATTGGTCCAAACTCCCCCATAGGATATAATGGGTCTTTGTCGCGCCTATTCTGATTGGGTTCAATAGTTCTCCATAGGTTTTAATCGGTCTTTTGTCGCACCTTTTTCTGTTTGGGCTGAGCTAGCCAAGTCCCGGTAGCTTAACCAAACAGCTCTTTTCAGCATTTTTTACTGTATTTTGAACTGTCCCGCCTTTGGATTCTGATTGGTCTAAACTTCTCCATAGGATATAATGGGTCTTTGTCGCTCCTATTCTGATTGGCTGAGCTAGACAAGCCCCCGCTAGCTCAGCCAATCAGCTTTTTTCACCATTTTTACTGTATTTTGAACTGTCCAACATTTGATTCTGATTGGTCAATCCTTCCCCATGGGTTTTAATGGTTCACTGTCGCTCCTTTTCTGATTGGCCAGTTTATGCCGACCAATGAGAATAGGTTTCAGAATTTGAATTACTGTATTTCCCGGCAATTTACAATATCATAATTCTTGATATTGCGGCGTTCTAGAGTTTAGGAAAGTGATTTTTTTTTTAAATTATGTTTATTTTTTACGTTTTAGCTCTTTTCTGACACTGTTTTCCGCCTTTTAAAAGGCAATTTTTTCGGAATCATATCCTGCTGCACGGAGCGGAGCGCCGAGATTTCTGTCGCGATCTTCTATCTGCTTCCTCGCATGTTCCGATCCTGCTTCACTTAACCTCTAAAAAATCACAGAGCTACACTTACAGCTTCAAAGGCTGATGGATGCACTGAATACCAGCAGCAGGCTTCTCTGGCCCTTGTGCTGCATGGGGAAAAAATAGCAGGTGCCGTTAATTAATGAGCAAATGCTTTTAGGTACTAGTTCACACCAGCATGCAAAAAAAACCACAGTATAAACATGGGGAGACTGCTAAAAATGCAACAAATAAACCCAAAGAGAATTGCATATGGTAAAGCGATACAGAGGGTAACCCATCTGTACAGTTATACCATGCTGGGTTTCAGCTTATATCTCCCACAAAAAAGATGTGGGCCCAAACTGCCCAGCACTTAGAAGGTACACTGCACAAAATACTTGTACCCTAAGCTCCCCAGTATTTTAGGGCCCCAAAAAAAATAACATGCTGGGAAAAATATCAAAATATGAGGTATTAGTTGATACAGTAGCTACAGTACGCAAGCTCGCAAGCCAACGGCAAGGCTCCTCATCCCCTTTCGAGTCCCTACATATTAAAAAGAAAAAAACAAAACCACAGAAAAATGGGACATAATTACCAAAAAAAACACAGAGCTACTGTCACGGCCCCTTCTGCTCCCCGGCCCGCGGGCCCGCGGGGCGAAACCCCTGACCCCCTGTCCCCGGGTGCCACCGGGGTCGGGTGCCGCCGCTGGCCCCCGGGAAAGAGCCGGGGGGCTGCAACTGCCAGGGACTACCTAACCCCGCTCCCCGTGCCTCCC